>VCRD01001480.1:78600-120668 GCA_006783055.1 Trinorchestia longiramus | reverse complement strand
CTCTGGTTTGTTTAAGATATAGTTAGCTCACCGAGCAGTGTAAATTATTTTGAACAGTTCTTTATTAGTTGCATTCAATTACTCATGATGTGTATCGGGTGTAAAGGCTGTAAATCAAAACTTGCTTTTGATACTTGTAGCGCTGTGGCAAAAATTGTTTTTTTTTTTAGAATTTATTCATCGATTCCTTAATGTTTCCTTGCAAAGGTTTGGGTTGAATTTAACAAACACGTTTTACGTTTATTTAATAATTGTATAGTGTAACATGTCATTTTAAACAAGTAAATTACCAATTGTAGAAACGTTGGTTGAGATTGAGGACCTTTCAGTTCCCTCGCTTCCGTCCCTTCTGCACCTCGTGTCATGAAGCAGAAGGAAATGTGCATGTCAGCATTCACGAGTCTGTCTCTCTCGTATAGTATGATCGTTGGAATTCAGAGAGCAGCTAATTATGTCGTTCAAACAATTCATAGCCATTCTTATTCCGCAGCTCCATCAGGAGTTTTGCTCGCAAGAGCAAGGCAGCAACTGCAGCACACCCTCGCTGGACCGTGGCTCCCGCCGCACTGTCGTCGTGCTGTATTGAAGAGGTGGAACAAATCTACAACAGATATGGTAATTCATAATTGAGTTTTCAAGGCTTACTTGCTGACACTTATTGTTAGAATTATTTTTATGTACATTTTTTACTTGCTGATTTTTTCAATAGAATCGTTCTTGGGTTGCTACCCAGGTATCATACAGTATAAAGTACAGGCATCAATCACGCACATACAATGCAATCATACACTGGCCCTAGGAGTTAGGAATATATAATCAGTACTTTACAAAGTGCCACAATAAAATAACTTTGTTTAGAAAAAAATACTCCAAAATGAAGAAATAATTTACTCCGCCATATTTCTTCTTAAAACAACGGAAGGATGGCCGTTTTATAGGAGCAGCTCATTACTTATGGAAGAGGTTTCTCAGTCCTCACCCTCGTGCTGTTCTGTTGTGTCTTGCTGAACTCGTCTGAAAATTTACGAAGGCTTTAGTGTGGAGACTTGCTTGGTCAATCGATCAATCTTGCAACCTAAACGAGACAAAAATAATCGCGTTTCACAAACATAACCAGAATTTCAATAAGGACAGTAACGTACATTAAGCCGACGTAGCGTGAGACGCTTGTTGGGACCGATCATGTTGAAAAATGTTATGCATATATAACATTTTTAAACATGAATGTTTGAACAAGTTAACGGTCAGTGGACTTTTTTGGGATGCATTTTTATATAACTGATATGATTACAAGTTCATTTTAAATTATTTTTTTTTTAAATAAAATTATGTTTAAAAATTGTAGTTATTTCCGAACACAAACTCCATTGTGGTTATTCTTGAATTCAGTTGTGAGGGGTCGTACTAGATGGACACTGTCAGTATTAAAAAAAAACCGTTTAATCTCGACCCATACGTTAAGACAGACCGAGAGCGAGTTGCCATGCTTGCATCGTAGGAGATTTACAAAATATGATCGGAGTAACAAGATGTCATATTTTATTTTATTCAATAATATTCATAACAAAATATAACAATAGTGTTCGATGCATTGGAAAGTGTAGTACAAAATTGGCAGCAATTAGTGACACCTCTTAATGTCAGAACGTGCGACATTCTTGTCCAGTCTTCCTACCAAATTACGATTTATATTGGAAAATATGCATATTTATTCAGACTTTATTTTACAACAAATTAACATAGATTTTAAATTAATATTATTTCTTGTTTTACCTCGGATTTTGTTTACCTCGTGTTTACCGACTACAGGGTAAGGTAGAGCTTGTCAGGTGGATTGAGAGCTACTTCTCTTCTCCATGAGTGCAAAAAAAGAGATATTTGTGTTTTGTTCATCGGGGCAACTTGGATGGAGATGTGATGTACAATTTTTTACTGAAAGGCTCATGAGAAGCGGAAAGGGACTTATTTGACTTATTTGGCTGTGGACTAGTGCTCGATCAAGTGTCTCTCTCCTACCCTTGAAAAGGTGGAAGATTTTTATATTAGTGCATATTATTCATAAACAAAATTTGTTTTCCCTCTCTTCTCGGAATTTGTCTCCCTTGCTTGCCATCCAGCCCCGCCCCAGCTTTAACATTTTTTATTTGGTCATGTCCTAAAAGTTATTGTACCGTTCCAGTCCGTCTAGACCCTTAACATGGAGGTATAATTTCAACTTCTACAAATTATCCCTAAAAAGTAATTGATTACCCCAGCCAGGTAGTGCGCTGCTGCCGCTAGGAGACACACGTCATCTCCTACCGTATGCGTCGCCTGCCCTGCTGCCCGTAGGGCTACCGTGTGGGTCAGGCAGGACTGTGCAGGTAGGCCTGGATGTTACGGCATCGATATGTAACTCTAATCGTTATAAATTAGACCATGAATAGATCTTTAAAACACGCTGTTACTAGTCACAGTCTCTTTTTTTCTTGTTCATTTACGTAGGTATTGTTAGAGAATCATAACATTTTATTTCGTTAAATTAAACCGTTTATAATAGTTCTCTAATCCCATTTAGTGAACTTTTCTCCTCTGAAAGCGTGGTTGCACATAATGTCAGCTTTCCCATTGTGGTCACGTGTTCATGAGGGTGTGAGTGTGGAGTCTCAGAAGCAGAATGCAAGAAAGCCTCTATTTTTCTCTGTATTTTATACTAGCTTCTTCCGCCTATTTTGACTGAAAATCCGTCCCACCTCAAAAGGCTGTAGATGTTTCGAAAGGAAATGTTGTTCTCAGAATTTCTGCAAAATATATTCTATTTACCATTTCCACCATTTATGAAAAACTATGGGTCAATTCTAAAGTTTCTATGCCGTCCTTGAATGTACGTGGGCTTTCAGGCACATGACTGATAGTTCTGTGACTAAAAATGACTGCGACGCTTGTTCACTTCTAACATAAGTGCATAGGCTTTAAATACATATTATTATCATTGTTGAGCTTTTATCAGCCTGGGTCGTCTCCGTGCATCAAGAAGTTGATGAAGGAGGGCACTGGAAACATAGAGGGCGCCCACCTCCTGTGCTGCGTACTGACCAGCCACGGGCGCCAGCTGCAGGGCACTGTGGTAGCGCCCACCCCCAAGAGACTTGGCACCGAGGGCGCTACCTTAGAACCCCTCCTTCAGGTGTGTAGGCTTCTTCTTCTCTAATATTGTTAAAATTGTCTGTAATAAACACCCCCTACATAAACCTCGAGGATAACAAACTGCCAAATTTATTTGCTCCGCGCATCTTTCTATCCGTTTTCGTCTCATGTCTTCTCTTCTGGTACACCCTGTGATAAACTCTCCCTAACATTGTTCCTGCTGGCACCCACGACCATTATCTCGAAAGTTTCAGTTTTTGGGTTGTGTTCGTTACCAACACACGAGACATGCAGTATCAGAGACACCCCCTGTAATTTTGCATCCAGAGACTGAAAGTGTTCATACCCTCTTTGCGCTGTTCTAAATGGGTTCAGAAACACTTGTAAATTTTTTTAACTTGAAAAGATCAGCTGTTTGAAATTTTAACGCTGGTTGAAAATAGCTACGCAGATCTATTTGGTTTTTCAGTTTTTAATGCATTAAGTGCTCAATAAATTGATTCAAACTTTAATTTTATGTATTTTCAAGTTCGTTTAGATTTTTGTGATATTAAAATCGTCATCTTCTTGCAAATATTTGCTGTCAACCAAAATAGTATATCGTATCATGATTCACATTGTCTACTGTAAAATTACAAGAGTAGAAGTAGAGGTTCCTGAAACCAAGATCAATTTGACTGTTAGAATAGAAATGGTCTACAACATAGCGGTATGATGGCTGTTGCATATTAATAGCATCAGCTGCTCTAGAGGAACAAAACAAAGTGACTGGGAAATTCACGCAGGTCGTAGTGGCAGTAAATTTCTAACTTCAGCTTTAGTTCTCTTTATATTTCTTTTAGGGTAAACAATTGCAGTGTCCTGAAGTTCTCTGTCAGGAAAATGGATCCTTATAAGCTAATCTTTATCCTATTTCTAAGCTAATAAAATAGGATCTAAGTATTGTCAAGAGTACAGTAGGCTGCTGTGGAGACTTGCATTTTCTGCCCTTGCAACACATTGTTTCTTTGTGTGTTGTGATGGTATTGCTGGACAGGTTGGGCGTGATATTCAACTACGTGTTACGGCGTGTGCTGCATCTGGAAAGCAATCACATTCATCCTCCTTCAGTTGTCTTTTTTCATCTATCGTACTTTATCTTCCTAATTTTTACTTTATCATAAGAATATGATTTTTTAGGAAAATCTTTGTTTTGGAGTTAAAATTCAGTATAAATACTAGTCGATCAAATCTTCACTCTATGTAAAATGGTGAAACTTTAATGTCACTTCTGCTCAAAGACTACCTCATCGAGAATACCTCGTTAGCGTATCTATGCTGACTAACTATCATTCCTTGACTAAAGGTGAGATTCAAAGGGGGCAGAACGCACAGGCTTTGCATTGTATGATTGCCATGCTACTATAGAAACATCAGTAACCTTTATTTCCCAAACACCCGTTGGATGTGAAGATAAAAATTCTATTGTTTGTCAGGTGCCATCTCCGTCAACTGACAGCCTTGTGACGCCGCTCTCTCCCCTCTCTCCCATGACCAACCTCTCCTTGGAAGAGCCACCACCTCCGCAGCAGCAGCAGCAAAGCATCACTGAGTTGCGTTCTCGTGTAGCTGAGCTGGAGGAGACAGAGAGACAGCAGCTGCAGCTGATCGAGCGGGCTGCTCTCGACAACGAGGAGGTGTTGTAGACGTGCTGGGTCTGTCTCAATTGTAGCCCTGAAGTCGGTTTATGTAGTCCTTTGCTGTCCTAATGTAACCTTGCTGTCTCATGCAAAGTTACTCACTTTACATAGCTCTCATGTGAGTTTATGTAGATAGCTTCTATATAAGTTTATGTAGCCCTTATGTATGTTTATCAAGTTTCAGATATACAAATAATCCCATGGTTTTAAAATTGATGGCAGTGCAAAGAAGATGCAGTTAGGAATGACTTAGCGATGTCTGTGTTGTCTGCATCGTGATTTGGCATCTTCAAGTGCATAACGTCATTTGTTGTAACATATTTGCCATGTGTTGTATCATGTATGTCATTTGCTGTAACATATTTGCCGTGTGCTGTATCATGTATGTCATTTGCTGTAACATCTGTCACGTGTGTGAACATGTACGTATGTCATGGGTTGTAACATGTATAGTATATCGGGTGCTGTAACCAGTATGCCATATGCTGTAACATGTAATGCATGGACTAATCAAGGGTTCAAGTAAGCGAAAGATCCCAAATGTTCACAAGTAACTTACGAATAGTTACTAAGTATTAGAAACTTCGCTTACGCTTTGAGTACATTGATGCTCTGAGCGACGCACCTTTAATATTAATTTTTTTTGCATTATCGTTCTGTTGTCTGACGACCCATATGAACTGAACAGTTTTTTTGTCATGAGACATCACTTATACTGCAGAAATTAGTGGTTGAATTTGAGGGGATGAGCAGTAGCACAACCATGTTAAATTTTAATACGAGTTATTGGAAAATGATGTGTTGTGGAAATGGTAAGATTTGAAAAATGTACGAGTAGGAAGATGCAATAAGTGAAATGTTTTTAATATTGACGGTTGTATTTCACTGGCAGTGGAAGAGAAAATGAAATAGTCAACTAGTGAGTAAAGGAAACTAGACATAACCAGGTGAGAGACGGAACATCACCTTTTTCCCCTTGATATCATTGAGGAAGATAGTTAAAATATTTCATTATTCTTCGTTTGGTAATATGTTTTCAAATTATCAATTTCCTAGCGCGTTGTCTTTGTCCCCACGTTAGTTTTTAACTCGACTCGCTTGAATGTAGTTTCTAAGATAATTTAGATGAAACACTAGTTCATGTTTACATTGTGGTGCAGCTGTCGAGAGAGCTGATGGTGGTACGTGAGAGCGAGCAAGAGGTGCGCAAGTCGCTGCAGTCAGCGGAAACGTCACTGTCGCTGCTGTCCAGCTACGCTGAGAGCAGGGCGAAGCTGGAGGCAGGAATAGCGTCTGCGCCAGCACGCGCTGCTCGTCTCACTGAACAGTTCGAGGCTCACTGTGCTCCCATCAGGGATCAGATCAGGCACATCAGGAGCCTCATGACCTGCACGCTGGTGGGTAAATGATGGGGTGGTAGTGTGCTCGGGTGTGCAAATGATGGGGTGGTAGTTTAGTCTGGTGTGCAAATGATGGGGTGGTGGTTTAGTCTGGTGTGCAAATAATGGAGTGGTGTTGTGCTGTGGTGTGCAAATGATGGGGTAGTGGTGTAGTCCGGTGTGCAAATGATGGGGTGATGGTGTGCACTGATGAGTTATTCGTCTGGTGATTGGGTTGCATCATAGAAAGTTTGTCCTGTAGAAGTAACTCCAAAACCCAACTAGACTCGGAGGCTCTGCTCTCTCCACAGGAGTTGGACAACCTCCTCTACCTGACCATTCAAGAGCTGGTGATGTTTATGTTCGCTCCTACTGTGATTAAACTAGGAATAATAATAATAATAATAATGGGAATACATTTGTGAAGGATTTGAAGGAATTTTTGTAAGAGGTACGTGACTGCGGAGATGAATATGATTCTTAAGAAATATGTTCGTACGTGAATTGTTTATCGTCTATTCATACTTGGAGTTTTCTAGGCAGGATAGTGACCTTACCACACTTGTTTCTGGTGTTCCCAATCCAGCCTCAGTCTTGCTAATCCATTGGTGTATTTTTCAGGCTCTGTATTACACTTATCTTTGTCGTACATGATGCCATAGACTGGGAGGCTCTTGTTTTGCTTCGCATCCTCCCTCACCCTACCCTCCCTCACTCTTCATTACGTGCGTTAAAGCATGATCCAGAAATACGGTGCTAGAAGGACAAAAATTTCTATTTTTAATTAAAACAACAGCTCCATTTCGTTTATTCTCCTTGGGAAAGTCCACTTCCGACGACTTGTTAATCACTTTCTCTTAACATTTCAGATTCAATATACTTCAATGGAACGCATTTAGTTTGAACCGTACGATAACTGTACTTGTTTTGACCGTTTGGACGACATCAATACGGAGTCATGCTTTAATTGAGCACCAGATTTCGTCGTGGGAGATGTTGTGTGTGTAAATGACTGTTGATTATTCAACTTTACTAGACTTTAAAAAAATGGTTTAAAAAAGAAAGAGTTGATCCTACAACATGAAATGATCTGTACACTGTACTAAAGTGGCTTCATCAACAGGAGGAACAGGAAACACTCACCAACGAAATAGAGCGGCTCCGGAGTGAGCGTCAGAATTTCCTTCAGGAGATCCCGACAATCGAGGCCCAGGCAGAGGCCATCACCAGCAAGATACAGGCCAGAGGACAGGCTGTCAGCAGGTCAGTAGTCGGTGTACGTAAGTTCTCTAGCTGGACCAAGAGCTCTACATTCATCAGTTCCACGAGCAGAATGTCACGTAAAATCACGTTAATTTAATTGGAACCCTGTTGACTAGTGAGAGTTCAGGGTAAAATTAGACATGGCAATCTCGTAATTTAAAGACTTAAGAGATATGACGTAAGGCTACTGTACATACAACAGTCTTTCAGTGTGTCAAAGTATGGTTTTGAAAGTGTAACGGACCTAAGGAACAAGCATGAGGTAGTGAGGTTTAACACAACTTCCTGCCCTCATCATTGCACAGGGAGGCAGTAGTAGTGCCTCTTGACGTTCTGATGTTCTCGGTAATATTAGAGGTGGTAATTTACAAAAAGAACCATTTACTCATTTTTCGGTAACTTCACTGTGTCCCAGTAAATTGATAAAAAAATTTGCGTAGAAGTGCACGTCAATCTACAAGTGCGCCATAAGTGAATCAATGTATGTTAAACCTCTCATGAAAACCCCCCTTGCTATCCAAAAAATTATATGGATGCCGCTGATTGGCGAGGGACGAGTACTAAGTTACCAGGTCATTTTCTTTTAGATCCTTTCTTTGCCATACTGCCACGGTGATCGAGTGGTGAGCACTCTCGCTTGCGATATGGGAGACCCTGGTTCAAATCTCGTAACCGCCATAGTCGATTTCTGCCTGATCGTCGATAACGAGATACACGTCCTGCCTGCTGCGACGCAGGAAACTCGGAGTTATGACTATCAAATTGCCCCTACGAGTCTCAACTTGGAGTTGCAACACAGAGGACGGGAACAGTATCACATTATAAATTAAAAAACTGATGTCATTTACTGTAGAGTAATACTGTAATTTGTGTTATTATGCTCTATGATATATTGAAATATAGTAGATTTTTTACGAGTATGTTGGGTTCCGTCTGGCTTGTATGGTTTGTTGCTATACACCCATATATGTTGTTGCTATACACCCATATATATGACTTTATATCTTCCTATGGTACCACACAAATTACCAGAGATCTTTCACCGAATTACCATAGATTTATGCAACAGAAATCTAATTTCTGCTACTCATGCAGTGTTTTTGTCGACTCAGTATCAATAACAAAAGATAACACTTCTGTTGGAAACTGGGGTTAAATATCTGACATGTGTCAAGATAAAAAATCACTTTCATTAAAAGGGAGGTCTTCATTCGTAATGGAAATGCAGGGAACACAAACGAATGTATCAGAAGTAGAAGTCGTACCTAAATTAGGCCACTATTTGTGTAATGGGAAGCATCTTGGGTCAGTAGAGTCGTTAGTTATGTTTTGGGCGAAGTTAAACTTATTTCAATTACGTTCATTGTATGTGTGATAGAATATATGAGACGCCCATTAGCTAAACAGTTTTCTATAGTACTAAAATCAAACAGCCGAGCTTGGTATTTCAATGAGACGCTGCGCCTGAATAACGAACAGTATCGCTAAGCTGATGCGGCCAAAAACTCAACCTCGGCTCTGAAATTTCGGTACTATAGAAAACGGATTTCCTAGCTGGTGGCTCGGAGTGCGTCGTATGAGCCAACTTTCGTAATCGCTCGATAATTCAGTCTGTTTCTAATGTATTATCACAGTGGATTTTGAAAGAGTGGGATAAGTCATCCCATGTCTGCCATTTGCCAATGCATGTACTTTTTGAAGGTCTGTGTACACGAAGCAAATCTTGGACATAACGGCGAACGTACACAAGCAGCAACAGGTCACCGAGGACGTTCTTGGCAGCGTCAAGAAGCTGCAGAAGGAAATAAATTCGCTGGCTGGCAAAATAGACAGGAGCTTCGCCGTCGTGGAGGAACTTTCTTATCAGGTGAATATAGATGAATTTCCTGTGATCAATTTCAGTTCGAAGATCCGGTGATCGATTTTGTGTTAGAGGCTAGTTGGTAGGTAGTGGTTGCTTCGAAGGCTAACGAGAGCTGTTCGATTATTTTACTGTATCCGTAGTCTGATCTTTAGCCCCAAAGAGAGCAGAGATGTGCAAGTGGCCCGATACTAGTGCGCTGCACGAGCAGATTTGAGTCGGATGATACGTTGAAATTTGTACAAGTTTGTATTCCGTTGAAGTAAATTTTTGCGTTGAATGCAATGTACCACCTTGGATCTTGCCAGAATCAACTACCCTGCTATTTTTCCCTCCAAGACATTGTTTTTTGCTACCACGTAACTAGAGTTTCTTAGTGTTTTACTGCTACCCTGCTTTTGGATTAAGAATATATCTAATGTCTTGGCTGTTACGTGCGACGGGGTGGTATTTGATGAAATCTGAATAACTCCATTTGAGTATGACTATAGTGTCACTGCACTGAACACAGGCGGGTTTGTTTTCGAGCTTGTTTGAATATCTACCATAATTTGCCGAAATCGAGCTCATTTATATCACCTGCGCGTTCTGCTCGCACGTGCAACCCTTGTTTCAAGAGGTCTAACTTGCTCAAAATGTACAAGTATACGAAATCTCGATGATAATTAACGTTTCGACAAAAGCTGGAATGCGCGATTGCATGTAAGTGCGCTAGGGATTGTGCTGCGTGCATCGATTGAACTGACATAAGTCACCTCGCCGTGAAATCTCTTGTTAGTTTGACTTGAACCCTTGTGTTAATGAGAGTCTAGAGTAGAATCAGACATAGCTACCTTGCAATTATAAAGGATTAACTACTAGAAAAAGATTGGGAAACTAGACTTCCGAGAAGATATTGCAAGCGTAGAACACTAAAGATATTCCGAAGTCTTAAACAAATTTAACTTCTAAGTGTTTTGTTCTGTAAACAAGTGTACGAGCAGTTAGGCAGATAAGAACTCCGATGAAGTGGTTATCGAAGAACGGTACTGCTTTGACTTTCCTACAAGTATTTCGTGTTCTTCGGAGTCTCAGCATGAATTCAGATTGGTAGAGTTCAGAAGTTGTGAGCAGCGCAGATTTGAATGTTTTATTCAGTTTTTATTGTACCACCCAATATGATCCAAAACATCAGAAGTGTACTGCTAAACTTTGTCATTAGAGAGTGTTATGTTTTTTGTGTACATGTTAAAACAAAACTCAAGTCCCGCAATTATTGTTGTCATATTTTTACACATTTTTACTGCTTAGGCGTCATGGAGCAGCGGCTGTGCCGGCTTGTACCGCTCGGTTGTGGCCATACACGACACTGGCAACGAGATAGTCGACATCACAAGAGAGGCTGGGGCCATCCAGCGCAAGACTGCTGATCTGCGAGAACTAGTGAGTCTCTGTATTTACTTCTCGAGGTCCTGTAAGGGACGCTGTATTGGTCACACGCAACGTTGGCATATGCTAAGAAAAGTAGAATAAGACAACAGGAACGAGTCGTTTGTCCGTTTTCGGGTGGCGGCCAAAGTCACGCACTTCCAATGCAATCATTCACAGGCCACAGGGAGTAGGTAGAAGGAAGCGGTGCGTTACAATACTGAAAGGTTCTTCATCCGACATTTGTCCAGACCATTTTAGGACGTTTTCACAGTGCTGTGACATAATTGCAGTGACAGTGGGAGCTCTTCACTGCACGGACATTTTAACTAGAGAAATTAGTGAGATGCTGTGATTGACAGTGCACTCCGCAATGTGGAGACGATTCATACAATATTTACTCACCATCTGAACGTTGCGGTGAAACCTTTTTTAAAAAAAATAAATACTCTTAACAAACGTTTTCGTGTATCAGAAGCGGATATTGTGAAGAGCGTAGAAATAGTTATTGAAAAATGGCCACCCAAAGTTAATTCTTGCGTGGACACGGAACCTGTAACTTAAAGTATGAGCTTATAGTATAAGAGCGTCTCTACCTCCAACTTTCCCCTCGCCGATGTGACAAATACTTGACCAGATCAATTATGGCGTCACCACTAAAATTGTCGACAGATTGCAGTTTCTTTAAAGGTAGTTTGTGAGAGACGTGATGAAATGAAGAATGAATTACAAACTTACGTGTAATTATCGTGTACCTACGATATTAGATCAATGAATGTACCTAAATTTAATTGCTATTGATTTCGAGGATTATCAGTCACTTGTGAGACCAACGACCGGTGGTGAAGAAGCAAGAAAATACAGCCTTTGAACGGTAACATACGAGTTATTTTAACTAACGTATATTGGTGGAGATTGGACTCGAGGAGTGCTTACTCAGCAGGAGCCTAGGAAAACGTAGGTATGTAATATTTTGCACACAAATATTTGTCGACCTGATGAGGTACTTATTCCCGTTATCCAAACAATGGAGTAATATCGACATGGTCGCTAGGAGAACAATTGAGTTTCTCTATTTCCCAACATATTAAAATCTAGATAGAATGAGAAAAGGTATTCACATTTTGCCTGTCATTCAGGTTGATGGGATTTACATGTTTAATTTTTTCTTCTAGGTGGTGCAAGAGGAGCGTAAAGGCGTGGGAGAAGCGCTTGCTAAATTGCAGGATGACTTGGCAGCAATTAAACAGGAGAACGAACTGCTCACGAGTCAAATGATGACTGCTAACCAATAATTTTTTTAGTTACGTACTTGTTCTTATGAATTTGTTCCTCCTCTGTACATGTAATTTTTGAATGAAATATACCATGTGATTCAATGTGAAAGTTTTCCTCGTAAGTAGTGAAACATACTACCCTGGTTTTATTTTGAAAATAATGCGTCATACGTGATGTATCATAGTAAGTAAAATGGCATACATGATAATGTTGAGATGTATTGGTTCTAATGAAATAGTTGTGTACCTAAAGCATGTTTTCCCTCCGCAAAGTAATCCCAGGAAGCGTTAATGCGAGAAGTAAAGACCGAAGCCTATCATTCCCAGGAGAGCAAGTGGTACAGATAAGCAGCGCACGCATAAGTAGCAACTTTGAAGTGCAGAGGCAAAGGATATAAAAATTAGGAGTCTACTGTTTACGAGGCATGAGTTTGACGATAGAAGACGTGTTTCTGTATGTAATTAAATCCACGTAATACTAAAGTTATAACATAGATTTATTTATAACTTTATGAATTTAAAGTTATTTTTGAGTGCCGCGATATCTTATGGTAGGAAATGTAAAACTGAGTCAAGGATCATTTGGGGACGAGATCAAAGTTTGCGATGTCGATCCAATATTCAGAACCAACATCCAGGCTACGTCTTGGCAGCAAAACCCATGATCGTCTCGTTCAGCTTTAACGGAATACCGAAACACGCATATAAACTAAATTAATTTTCTTACCGTCCATAGCATGATGTCTTCCATCTCCGGAGTTCACTCGAGCCGCTGTCGCCATACTAAGAGCAAGCTGGAGCGGCATGATCAGGTACTAATCAAGTGCGATTGAATAAAGGTAGAAATCAGTCACTACGATCAGTGATCCAGCTGTGAGCTCTCTTGTATATTCATATGCACACCCAAATAGCAACAACCTTTCTGAAATAAGGTCCTCTTCACACAGCAAGTTATTCAAGCCTTGTCCCTTGCAATATTAGTGGTTTCAGAGCGACAATGAGAAATATAAAGATCTACAGCGATCAACGTTAAGGCTTACCAGAATTTTGAAAACGCTTCAAACGCATTTAATAAAAACGCTTTGCGCTGTCAAGTCGTTGAGCCCTCAAATTGTGCAAATCTATAAATACAGTTCTCGCGTATTCATTTAAGAGCACGTTGCTATGAAAATTAGTAAAGGTGTTATAGGTGCATTTACAAGCCTGTACAATATATCAAGTTGTATCGAAAGTTCTGTCCGTTTTTTAGTCCAATTTTAGAGCATCATTACTTCAATCTAATTTATGAATGGCGTACGTGTAGCAATCGAAATCACTAAAGTAATATTTCTTCTTACATTTTTTTAAAATCGCGATAAGTTACTATTGTTGGCCAAATGTACACTCCAAGTAAGGTACATGAAGCATATTATACTATATGAATTTTAGAAGAGCAATACAGTAATTCCAGCAGGAAGACCTTTCGAAGACACTTATAGAAATGATGTAAATAAAGAGACCTATAGAAAATGGTTTTCACGTTTCAAAAGACTTCAGTCTCAAGGATGAACCAAGATAAGGACGCTACGAAGGAGTCAATTCCGGAGAATTGCAGGCTGCCATTGATGAAAACCCTACCAGTACAACTAGAGAACTGAGCATAGAGTTTAATGACAGAGATGTGACCACGTATCACAAAATGATAAGACCTAAACTGCTTGCTTGGTTCATCCTTGAGACTGAAGTCTTTTTTGAAACGTGAAAACTATTTCCTATAGGTCTTTTTATTTACATCATTTCTATAAGTGTCTTTGAAAGGTCTTCCTGCTGGAATTACTGTATTGCTCTTCTAAAATTCATATAGTATAATACGTTTCACGTACCTTACGTGGAGTGTACATTTGGCCAACAATAGTTACTTATCGCGATTTTAAAAAACTGTAAGAAATATTACTTTAGTGATTTCGATCGCTACACGTACACCATTTATAAATTAGATTACTGTAATGATGCCCTTATAAGACTCAAAAAAACGGACAGAATTTTCGGGACAATCTGATAGATAATTCAAGAACCAGAATTAGAACCCTGAATCAGAAAATACCCAGCATGCGAGCTTTCAAAGAGGTACCGAAAGTAAAATTCTAACATTCCGGGTAAAATAAAACTAAAGAACGAGCCCTCAACCCGCAGTAGGGCACTTACTGTACCTTCGACGATCATAAGCTTTCTGTGATACATACACATCAAAAGCAGAATAGGTACTCACCTGACAATACTCCTCCCTACCAGCACGAAGATTACTGCATCCTGTGCGCATTTTAATGCTGAAGCTGATACGTACCTTATATTGAAGTCATTAGTGTTCATATCCTGCAGCCGGCCTGATATGGAGCACGTTTCAATCGAACATCGGTCTTTAAGCATCATTTCAGGTTTTCAAATCTTATACCTCAATTCCCTGCACAGTAGAAGTTGGGACACCACAGCATTTCAAAAACTGTCAGCATATTTGACAATATTGAAGTAAACTGGTCTTCAAGCAGCAAAAATTAGTTTTCACTACTCTTGTTTAGGCATGATCTCGTGCGATATAATGGCACGCTTCACCACCAGCCGAACTCGCACTTCCCGTTATGCAGACAATTTTATAAAAATCGCCGATTTCATCCGTGATATAATCCGGCCCAGATTTTCATCTTATTCGAAACCAAAGTTTCAGTTGAGACTAAGCCATTCAGCAGACTAGAAGGATGGGAATGAAACACGAGACCAAGTCATACTTCAACCAACCGTTTTTTTTCTTTTTTTTTCTTTGTGGTTTGTATATATTTTTAGATTGCATCATTTTTTTCGTGTATTTGACCAAACTTCAAACCACTTTTGAGGGGTTGATTTTTTTGCCCCTCGATTTTTTTTTCGGAAATCATCTTGACAAAGCCAGTGGGAAAATTGCGAACAATCCACCCAGCTAAGTTGCTATAGAAGTCGACCTTACAGCTAACTTCTTAAATGACAGCTCCGTTGCTATAGTAGTTGAACTTAAACTTAAATTCTTACATGACTAAGCAACGATGGACATTCCGAAGGAAAAACTAGGCACGACCCTATCTGAAAATGACTACACAAGTTCTGAGATAAAGTTAAACATATTTCAGACGCTGCACTAGTCTAAGAAAAAACCTTTGCAAGAAAGGTGTTGGCTACAGTAATTAACGCATCGAGTCAGTAGAATGTTACGGACTATTCTAGATAATACACACACTTTATTAATGCATAATAACTAACATGAACGTTCAATGAAAGAAGATATTTTCTAAACACACACTTCGTCTTTTAATGGACATAATAGTTAACTAATCTACACAAAGAAAAATTTACAGGAAGATGAAATTAAATCATGTAAACGAAACGTTAACATTATTTTATTATTGTTAATACTATTAAATTCAGACTTTAATCGTTGCATTTTTTTCTAGTTGAAATAGCGCTACAATGGCTCAAATTCCACTCTTGATTGGCTCAAACCCCTACAGCTTACAAGAATAAAGCTAAGTAAGCAAGGCGAAGAACGACTAAGCAAAATAAAAGAAATGAATGTAAGAGAATGATTTTTTCACATGAACTCAATTTCACAGTGCCGGTTTTCATCTTCACGAGGAGACAAAAAATAAAGTTAAAAACTAAATACACAGCTGACTTTTACACTAAATTGTGGATTCCGCATAGCGTGGCTAAAGATGCCACTCCATTTAGGAGCACTGTTCCTCTATGATACACTGACGATAATAAACATATAATATACTTCCCCACGGTTCAGTTCAAGAATTCTACAAATCCCGAAGGTACAAATCCTGAAAAACAATAATCAGTGCACCCCCGAATCACTTCCGTACACTTGAAAATTCTACAATATCTACGACCGAAAACTAAAGTGGATGGTAAAAGGTATTGGTATGAAGGCGCAAAAGACGGTTAGCGCTACAGAAACGGGAACAGTTATAGGGTTTATTGTACAGGAATGAAGCAATGACAGAGAACCGTTTTGTACTAGCAGGACCTGCTCGAGAGAAAGGACCGAACAAATACGAAACACCAGAGAAAGCAGTGGTAGCGAAATGAAAAAAGAGCGTCCATACCCAGCTGTCAGTCAGATAACGATGAATATCGATTTAGCTAAAGTAAACGAGTAACAGCAATGCCAATTCTAAAACTTCCAGTATACATACTTATGAGCTGACAAACGAGATTAGTCCCTATTCTTAAGCTTAAGAGGCAAATAAACTTCATAATGATCAAATCAACAAAAAACATCGCGAGACTTGGGCAGTGAAGTTGCCCAGCAAATGCACCTCTCCTTAGTCTGACAACCACAAGAGTTGTCTTCGCGTACGTCAGTCCCACCGACTACACAGGCCCTGGTGGCGCCACAAGGAACTGCCAAAGAGCGCACAAACGTTCAGTTTGTACTCTTTTTGAGTTCAGCGCCGAGTGACGTAAAATCAGGCCTACGCAGCGCAGCGGTTTTCGTGTTCGCCAAGTCAATCTACTGCAGTTCTTAGACCGATGCGTTGTGGTTCCGAATAGCTGCAGCCGATGAAAGGATCACGCCTCTCAGCGCTTCCAGGAACTGTCATCGTGCTCGTCTTCTTCGTCGTCACAGTCGATTATTTCATCGTCGCCCTCATGAAGAAGTTCATCGTGGAGCACGAGGGACGACTCGCTTGGCAACCTTTGTATTCTCGTACTCTGTTCCTGCACAGCACATCTTTGTTATTAAAAGCAAGGAAGTCCCGTCTTTATGCGCAAAGCTCAACTACAGTAGAGAAACATAGGCAGAGACTTCAAGCAAGTCAAATCAAAAATACGATAAAGGTTACATAAATATTGCATCGACCACAAAAACTGATTTTTAAGGGAGGTTTGGACTTTAACAATACATACGAGTAGTTTTTGCCTAGCTCATTATATATTTAAACGAAAAGAAAGCCCCCATTCATATATAACTATACACGTGATAAAAAATATTGAACAATGGACGTCGTAGCTGTAAAACAAACGTTTAAAGTTCTTTTATCACAATACACAAGAGGTTGGAGAAACAGATTAGCATTCAAGGGAAACGATAACCTAGTCGAGGATTTCCTCAACTTTTACAACTTCCACCAACCTTTCCAGATTTGATTCCCTCCGTTGACTTAGAAGTAGCAGTAGCAGTAGCAGTAGCAGTAGAAGTAGAAGTATCAGCAACTGTCGTTGAAATAACAGGGCGTTCCTTTTTCTCAATTTCCCCTTTCTTGACAACTGCATTATTCTTTCCTTTTTCTTCCTTGGAATGCTGAGATTTTTGACCATGTTTGGAGGCATGAATCACAGGAGGACCCTTGCGCTCAAAGATGTTACCATCGTCGTCGTCGTCATCCTCATCGTGCTGAGACGCAGGGTCATACTGCACGTCAAGGTATTTCTGAGTCGAGGGCACTGGGGGCAGAGCAGAGGCTCTGTGTTCGCTGACCCACGTAATGGTGAGCAAACGGTCGCCCAGCATCCTGCCCTCCGCTATGGCCTTCTCAGCGTGGCGGCGAGTTGAGTACTCCACGGTCACAGAGGGCGTCTGACCATCCCAGAGGAAGCTAATTACCGTGCCAAGGCTCTGAGAAAGTTCATGAACTAATTCATTAAATAATCTAGCCATTTAGGACCTGATGAGATAACAATGCAGTTATTCGCTCTTTACCCACGTTTAAGAACAGGACCAAAACACTTCAGTTAATATGAAAGACCTACACACTTTCTTGCTATAAACGGAAGAATAAAGCAAGAAGTTTGGATCAGCAACGTGATAACAGATAAGGAGAGCAGTGAAAGAAGTATTGAAGTGTTGAGATTTTAAATGTGACAGGTCTGTATAACAGTATAATTGTTTCAATTGTTAACAATATGTCTTGTGAATACACACACAGTAGCTGAAATAAGGTTAACTATACAATGGAGGGGTTGAGAAATATAGTATAATTTTTATACGCCTGGTTTAACCTCCACAGCCACAATAAGAGCAAACTCAGTAGTGATGCAAGGTATCAAGAGGCAATCATTTAATTTTTAAGGTCATACATCTTTGAGAAAATGGGAGCATCAGAATGAGGTGAGGGGAACCATAAACAATATTTTAACGAATCACTACAACACGGTTGGACTGAAAGAGAATTGAGGATGCGAGGAGAGGGAAGGTGGGAGATAAACTAAGTATATTGTAATGATTCATTACTAGAATGACTGTGAGAGCTCAAGCACTGTGCACGGAATTCAGTACAGCCGCCAGATAAGTACGGAAATAAAATGCAATGCATTGTTGACATGGTAAAGTTTGCAATTTACTTGTCTTGAAACTCAATAATTCCCTAGTAATTTTTTCAAGGAATCTTCGCCAAGAATTCATTAGTGAAATATTAACAAAATAGGAACACCTCAAGCACCTACTCGAAACAGTTTTTGACTTCGGCAAGGTACAGCACTTCATCAAGTGCTCTTTAGCTACACAATCAATTGAAATGGCAAGCAATTGTTAAGGTGTCAAAATATGATATCGAACATCCAAGAAATTAACTTTAGAATCAAGACAGCTACTAGTTTCTTACAGCAAAATGCGTTAGGACTGCATCCTTGTCTTCAGGCTCAAAGCCACTGGCGTGCAGCTTGCAAGAGTGCTTCTCAGAAGGCAGGGGAAATACAGCCGGAGCAAGTGCAGCTTGCATGGGAGCACCAGCACGACCTCGACCAATTACAGCACTGCCTCGACCACCTCGTCCAGCCATTGGTTGCCCACGACTGAAAACCAAAGAGATTAAATCAAAGACTACACAGAGGAGATAAATCATAGATGATTTTCCACAATTGTTGCAATTAGTATGTCGATAGAATGCATGAAGTACTCCCACAATTATGAATTAAGCCCCGATCTTACATTTACAACATCCATCATATTAAAAATACCCTTGTCCTAACCGCCATTCATGCAGCTATGGGACATACTTCTAGAAAGACAAAGAACTTCAGACACACTAAAATTCATAGCACAGAGGTTCCGGTGAAAATGTATACGTTTTATTCCATACTACAAACAGGATGCACCAAAGCACTGGAGCAGAAATTGTACGATTTCCATTTTAAAAACTGAGCATTCTCTCGAACTTTTGATATCCGCTTTTGTTTTTCGATTACTGTATATGAAATGAAACATAAACAACATCGTATGCAATTAATTCGGCACAGACCCTGCTTCATTCGTTTTATGCTCAAATGATTTAGCTGCTTTCTGGTCATAGAAGAATTGTCTAAAATCATACCAAAAATTTAAATCCGAGAAGCGAAAGCCTAAAATACTTTTTTTCAGCGAGTTTAAAACACAAACCTAAAACCATGGGATATGTTGGCACAATCTACTTTAAATTATTCTCACAGCAGCTCTAGTCAAATAGAAAATTTCAGTCTTACATACTTCAAACAAATGCTTTGAAACGCCTACGCTATAAAGACAATTTCAAAATAAACTAAGTAAGGACCTACCCTCTTTTTGAGCTGAGTTGCAAAGCCTCAGCTTTAAGCTGAGCCAGCTTGGTCTTGAGCTGCGCGAGCTCTTCAGCGCTGGAGGGCGCAGCCTTCGCAGGAGCAGCCGCTCCTCCAACCTTGCTACCGTTATCCTTTGCTTCTGTTGCTGCTACAGCATACACGTCCATCTCAGTGTCCAAGATCTTCTTTGTGAGCTGCAACGCAGCACAGATACTGAACTAAGTACAATTAATTAAATAACGGGAGGGCCTTAGTTGTTAAAAGGGTGCCTCAACATCAATGACGTTGGTATCTCAAACAAAGCTATTCCTATCCTACAAATTCAACATTCCATGATATTTACTGGGTGATATGCCAAGCTGCACATCCAAGGTCCAGCATGTAGTAGAAGTAATATAAGTTTGATAGCGCTTCAGTAGCTCAGACTACATCGCACCGAATGTCTTACAATTCATATATCAGTCCATCCGCTACGTCACCACAACAATATTGTAGTAGAGTTATTGTGCTAATGTGCCACATTTCTCGCATTCAGCAGTGCGTTAGCAACAAATTTCTTAGATTTAGTGAAGGACCTTAGATCAATCTTTGAGCCTTACCTCAGTGGTTCCCTTTGCGACGACCCGGGCGGCATCTTCGACTCCAGGTACAGCAGGGGTCGTGGTGGGCTTAGCTCCAGCAGCGGACACAGCAGCAGTAGCAGACGATACAGGTAACACAGTGGTTGACTTGGGCTTCATTCGAGTGTTGCCTGTAATTGGTTATAGCTAATTACATCACATACATCGCTGGAAGTTTTAGAGTGTGAGCGACCTAGTCATTCACTAGGTTTCCAGCCTAATTGAGCAGGATATGTACTTCAGGGGTGCTCTTCTTGGAAACATGGGTATACATACTAAAATTTGACACTTGTGTGGTTCCCCATTTGTCGAGGGACGACAAGCAAATGTGGTTAGCAGTCGAGCGCCTGCAGTCAGAGTGGTAACACCTGTTCACTCCTGCTGTCGAATGGTTGCCTTATGGAAAGATCCCTGCTACCGAATTTGGTGTGCTTCTCAAAAATAAATATATATAAAAATCCTTCTAGCACTTCATCGCAATCCATAGTGCAATAAAGAAATATACGAGAACCCTTTTAATCAAAGTATTATTTAACATAAAACCGGAAAAGAATTGTAGAAAACTTCACGGTTGTGACAATGGCTGCTAGCTGGAAAAGCTTAGCTAATCTGACATTAAGTGACCAGTAGTCCGGTGACAAGAGGTACCGTAGCCGAAAAACAAATACCTTCAGAGGTAAAGAAACGCACATAAATTTATTGGGTAAATAAAATAAATGGAATACAGTACCAGCGGGAGCAGGCTTTAGTGCCGGGAAGGAGGCTTTGAGCTGCTTCTTTGTGGCTTCTATGCTGGACTGTAAAGTCTTGATGGCTCCCAACAGCTCCAGCTGCTCGGCCTTGCTTGACGACACTCGACTTTTTTCCATTTTAGTGAGCAGGAGCTGCACAAATACACACGTGTTAGATCAGGCATGTCAAACATCCGGCCCGCGGGCCGTATGTTCACTTGATTATAATATGTAGGGTAGGCTACAAATGTAGGCTGAATGATAAAGCATAGTACTGAAAAACAAAGCTAAATAGTTGGAGTTGACATTCTTTTACTGATCCGGCCCACCTGAGAACAGAAAGTCTGGATCCGGCCCCAGAGCCAAACTGAGTTTGACATGCCTGTGTTAGATGAATATAGACGATGATGTTTCTCCACCTGACCAATCAGTAACTCGCAAATACAACTGGCCCAAACATGGTACATGTTTTATTATGAAACAAGTGACAGCTATACTTCCAGCAACATGCTTTTCAACTTCAATTTTCACAAAGAATGGGCATTTAATGCCAATGGACAGCCGTCACCTACGAGTATTTGATATTGAGCTCTTTTACTAGTTCACTAACGTTATGATGTTAAGAAGTGTTCCACACTTCGTCAGTACTTAATCTAATAATGAACTTGGTCACTTGGCTACACACACTAAAACAAAAAAATGACAATACCCAGACGCCACTCAAATATCAACTTTGAAGTAGCACGCTCAAAACTGGGAACTAGCACATCCATAACTAGTAACCAGCACACCCAGAACAGAGCACTAGCACGCCCACAACTGAGAACTAGCACGCCCACAACTGAGAACTAGCACGCCCAGAACTGGGAACTAGCACGCCCAGAACTGAGGACTAGCACACCCAGAACAGAGGACTAGCACGCCCACAACTGAGAACTAGCACGGCCAGAACCGAGGACTACCACGCCCAGAGCTGGAAATTAGAGCACTCACCTTCAACTCCTGCATCTGCTTGTCGAGAAGCAGCTGTGTGCGCTCTCTCACTTCACTCTTGAGCTTGCTGGCCTCCGCCTTCTTCTTCTCCTCGGCCTGCCTCTTGGCTACCTCCTCACCCAGCTGCTTCTGCTGCTGCAGAATCAGCTGCACCAGAAAAGGAAGTTCAGTGTGCGGTCTTTCACAGTACGCAGCCACAGGCACACACAGAAAATCCATATTGTTCTTCGGTACAACGAATACTGTAAAACATTGCATCCCTTATATCAGAAGGATAAATGTCATTTATAAGCTGTATTACTTATAGAGAGCATTCTCTATAAGTAAGCCTTCTCAGGTCTCAGGAAGTATACGACGATTACACAAGAGTGCCAGACCAGGAGGCGTAGAGGGCCTAGGAGGTGTTTTTAAAGTATTTGATCAGCTAAAGAGTTTTGAAGCCCTAAACAAGTCTCGTCCCTGACCACCACACAGGTCATAAGGTGTGTCGAGATAAATGTAACTCTATGGAGTTTCATCTTTATACTCAAAACAAGCACACTGTAATGAGGTTTATTCTCATGTCTTCATTTTTTAAATATAAACCTCAATCCACAACGGATCACGGCCGCCGAGGCTGCATTAGCCTCTCTATCACTTCTGATCAGCGCGAAGTCCCCAAAACTAACGAAACTGACAAAAACCTATGCTGGACAAACATCACATTAGTACTATAGCAGAAAAAATACAGAACATCATGGAACTGAAGTGGATGTAAATTATGAACAGAATTACAGTACAACCTCGCTATATTGCGGTTCACTTTTCGCGGATTCAGTGCATCGCAGGTCTTTATGGCGAGCACATGTACATGATCAGCAGACTGGTGATGGGTGGGAGACGACTACGTAATCACAGCATTGTGTTCTGTATCATGTGAGGTGTACTTCTGCAATGTTATTGGCGATGCTATGAGTCCTTACAAGATCATATTTTGCACAAAAGAAAAAGCAACAACAGCAACCCTCCATCACCATGTTCTCTCGCAAGAACATGGTAATATAGCGAGGGACTGCTGAGCAAATGAATGTGTTGTTCGACCTGATACGGTCGAAGACACCAAATAGAAAATGAAATAGAAAGCCCATGAATAAATTTCTTGCTTTCGTCTTACATGTACAATAAAATTAGAAAATAAGTATGGTGCTGGTACTTCGCAGATTTTCACCTATCGCAGATGGTTCCGGAACGTAACGCCCGCGATGAACGAGGGATTACTGTATTCTCATATTTTCAAATTGGCCTTCAATGAAAAATTTCGCAAGAACTATCGAGTCATCAACGAATACAATAAAGCGACTAAAAGAATTCAAACGATGATGAATGGGTGATAATTATGTACATCAGGTAAAGATAACTGATCAGATCTCACTTGACGTAAACCTCTCAGTGACCTACATTAACTAAACAGCTCACGCTCCCTAGTAAAGACTGTACATCTACTACCAAGCCGCTATATTATTCAGTGCAAAGAGAAAATGCAAGCTCAAAACCAGAAAAGAGACTCGCCTCTATTTGTTGCTGCTTAATTTCCTGCGCAGTGGGTTTGTGAGGCACAGGTTTGGCGGGTGCGCTGCTTTCAGTTGCTGTCGAAGAGTCGGGCAGGGCTGTCACGCTCCCCGTCTCTGCCGTGCTGCCCAGCGCAGGGCCCGTCATCATCGTTCCAGACTGGTCAAAAAATATCGAGTGAATATTACCAACTTCCTTTGTTAACCAACAACAGTGATCAAAGTTCTGAGGTAAAGTTTGACTAGTGGTCATTCAGCAATAACCCTCAAAAGGTAAATACAATCCAATTTTTATCGATATGATACATAATCACAGTATCACCAATCGCATTCGGTGAGTGAAGTTAAATGTATTAAAAAGTTCACAGGCACACAAGTGTCTTGACATGAAATCAGAAGCGCATCTACAATGGAAGGTATACCTATTGAATTCCAAACCTTTTTACTGTCAGTTGCATACTTCAATCTACGGAAGTAATGAAGCTTAAGCATAATGACTCATTATAAAGAAACCGAGCTTCAATAATTAAAAACTAGGAATTTGTTAAAAAAATACGTTCATTAAATAGGTTGTTGCAAAAATTACGTGATTGGAAGAATTATTAGGAATGTTTTTAGAACAGAGAAGAAAAGTATAACGTAATCTGAAGTTGCAGGGCACGTTAACAAGCACAATAGTTTATTGAACAATCTTCTATGTTTGTATTCATATCTGAACTGAAACTTAATTCTAATGCTCAATAAAAAGAGCTTTACGGTTCACAAGGGAGATTCTCAATTGCTACTCTACGATTCAGTTTCCTTCCCTAAAATCCTCCTAACTGAAGCAACATACAGAAAGCGTCAAAAGGAAGAGACCAAATATTGAAGATAGAGAAAAAGTGACAACTGCAGGACATCCAAAATTGAAGATACATCGATAGTGGGAACCAAAAAATTATTTAAAAGAGAAGATGCAAAATTGTAGGAAAATCAAGAAAGCGTCAAGGGACGCACATGAGCGTCGGCAGGGGCAGTAGGGGGACGGAGGCAGCTGGTCACCTTGGTGAACTGTCGAGCCGCCGCGCCGTTTTGCCCCTGACAACAGATAAAAACATTGAACACGGCAATTTCAATACATTCAAAAATCATCTCGATAAGTATTGGCTAAAGAATCCTCCCCAATATTATGAGGAACTGAATCTATATCCTTTGTAACTCTTAGGGCTTATGCATGATTGTGGTGCGCGAGCTTGACTGACATGTCAGTGCGTGATTAAGGTGCATGTGCATGTTTGATGCGTCTACTTTAGATGACACAGGAATTGGGTAGCATCCCAAGAATAAACCAAACGACTCATTCCAGCCGCCAAGTTCTATTCTACATATCACTGTAGAATTATTATATTACTGACGTAACCATCTCCGCTACACATTTAGTATTGCAATATTCTACGATAATTAACGGCTGATCAGAGCTCAAAATATTTACCTTCATGACTTCAACTGAGAACTCGGCTGATGAGGATTTCCAGGCTTATAAATTTGGGCTACCAGTCACTCAGTCACCCACAACACGGCTTTGCTTTTCATTCATATATACTCAAAATAATCAAGGAAAGTAAAGGTGACGCCACTTACCAGCGCAGAGGGTGGAGTAGATGAAGGGGCTGCTTTGCCAGCAGGACCGCCATGCCAGAACACCTTGATAAACCTGTTGTTGAGAACAGCTTCTGTGGAGCGGTAGGCGGCGTTGGCCTCAGAGTGCTTGGAGAAGGTGATGACAGCAGCTTCTGCGTCTCCCTCGTACTGAACCTGTTGGTACCACTCGGTTAGGTTATCAATAGGTCAACATTAATGCTCCTCACACTGAACCGGGCAACACCACTAAAGTCAGGTTACTACTGTCAACTCTGATGCCCCTCGAATTAAACCTAGCAACACCGTTTTTCAGGTCAACTATTCAGTCCACTGCTGTGTGAATACTTTTGTCTTTTAGTAAGTCTAAAATTTTAACAGCATATTGATACTAATCTTACCGAAGTTACCTGAATATAAACACTCAGTTGCCAATTTTGGCAAACAATCATCAATCTTTTGACACTAATCTTGCCGAAGAATTAATTGTGCGTTGCCAATCTAACCAAACAATCACTAGCTTCTGAACAAGAATTTTGGAGATAAGTTCCCTGAAGGTTGACGATTTTACCAAACAAAACCCAGCAATTAACTTCAACCTTGGCAAAAAGTTACGTTCATGTTGACAATCTTACTAAACAATTACTAACAATCAACTTCAATCTTGATAAAAAGTTACTTGCACGTTAACAATCTTACTAAACAATTACCAACAATTAACACCAATCTTGGCGAAAAGTTACCTGCATGTTGACAATCTTGCCAAATTTTTGGAAGTGTGAGTTGAGGTGCGTGATGGTGTTGATCCCACGCGGGATCTTGCGCAGTTCAATGCTGCAGTTGTGTCTGCTACTGGGACCACGGCCGCTAGGTGGGCCAAGCCTCTGGGCCAACGACGACCTGATCACACCCTGCTCAAATATTGATATATTTCAATAATTTACATTAATATATTCATTCGAGCTAAGCGTTTGAAATATCTTGAATACCAAGCAATAAACTTATTTGTATTTCTAAGGGAAGCTTTCATCTGCATACAATTGTTAATAAAAGCCCTTGAATGACTTAGCCATGCTATTCTTAACTTATCATTGGAACTTGGTCAATTACGTCTACTTCAAATTTCTAGTGAATCAACACTCATCGTAAGCCACATTTAACTTTAACAAAACTACAAGGAAGACTAACATTGTTAAGAAAGCTTTCAAAAACCAGCAGTACCTCAAAAACTCTCATTAATAATCCATATTTCTATTCATACTAATTTTCATCAACGGTACTACCTGAATCCATGACAGTTCAACGGAGATATCCCTAATCCTATAAAATGTCTCATGTGTCCATAAAAATTTACCTGAAAGCCAAACCTCAATTCCTTATTTGCATGCCACACAAGCCTCCACCTGGTAACCACACTTTTGACCTACACAAACATGAGCTCAGCTTTTTACTTTTTTAGCTTTTTACAGCTTTTTGGGAATGACGGTATTCCCAATAACGGCTTGTCTAAACTATTAAAAATACCTAAAGGTGTGCGTAGTCGGCCGCATACACGCTCATCAGTTACATCATACCTCTACATATCTGAATCTATCCACATCTACAGTCCTAAAAGTACCTTGTTAAGGTGAGCGTGGTCACCAGTAGACACGCTGATCAGTTTTATTATACATATTCACATTATCTGAACCTACCCACATCTACAGTCCTAAAAGTACCTTGTTAAGGTGAGCGTGGTCACCAGTAGACACGCTGATTAGCTCCCGAGCGCCTAGGGAATGTCCTCCAAAGGGCGGTGGAGGGATATGGATGGGGAGCGAGGGTGGGGGATGATTGATTGGAGGGAAGCTGGAGTGACTGAGGGGAGGCGGAGGCCCCATCATCATCCCGCCTCCTCGGAGGGGCTTCCCATAGAAGTGAGGGGGAGGCAGAGAGGTGTTAGGGGCCCCACTTGCAGGGGCGCTGCCCCACAGGATAGGGTCGCTCGGAGTATACTCGTCTGGGTAAAACAATTCATAATTAATATGCAACCAGAAGACAGTCATTGAGGAAGCCTCAGGTACCACTACAATCGTTCGTAATGAAACTTTTGTTTAATGCTTCATCACATCTATATAGAAACTCTATAATTTCAACTTAGTATGACGCTTAGCAAAGCTGATGTGCTCCACATTTAAATGTCAAGGTCATTCATGCTAATACTCCTCAAAGAAAAGAGCTCGGAAACATAAGCACGGAAAAGCCTCTTTTGCTGCAAGGTAAATAACTTGCTCATAAAATGAAATATAAATGTGCAGCTATACTTTATCAGTCCATGCAATTCTTTCAGCAGTTTTATATTCATAATTTTAGAAACTTTGTTATAAAGTAGCTATAATGACAATATAATTATATTATAATAAGCGATTACGAGATCCAAGAAGTGTAAGAACTGTGCATCATTTCCCCATAAATGAAAGGCAACTTTTCTACTCTAGAACTGGGGTTTCCTATCTCGGGTGCATGAGCCTCCAGGGGTGCATGAGCATAACCCAAGGAGACCGTGATACGCTTATCAATAAAATATTAACCTAATTTTTTTTCGAAGCATCTACCTATATAATCGACTATGTATCTCCATCTCTCTCTCTCTCCCTCACTCTCTCTCTCTTTCTGTATCTGTGTGTGTCCGTCCCATTACTTCCTATCTATTACTGAAGAAAAATTATTGAACAGAAATCAGAACGGGTATGCATGTATTACAAGCATTGTATTGTGGATACCAAAGGCCGAATACTCAAAATACTCAAAATTCTCATAAAAAATTAAGTAAAAAAGTAAAAAAGGAAGGAAAAAAATATAAAAAAGTGAAGAAATCAAAACAAAATAGTCAAAAGAAGTAAAAAAATGAGTAAAAAAAGTAAAAAAATGAGTAAAAAAGTAAAACAAAAAGTAAACAAAGAGTAAAAAAGTGATAAAAAGGTAAAAAAACACAAGAAAAAAGAGTAAAAAATAAAAGGAAACAAGTAAGAAAAGTCAACAAAAAAATCCAAAACAAGTCACAAAAGGGAGCCCCAAAAAAAACTAAAGAAAGTGAAAATAAGAGTCAAAAAATAGTCAAAATAGTCATCGACTTAGAGTATAATCGACTAAGTATCCCCATTTCTCTCTCTCTCTATCTGTGTGTGTCCATCTCATTACTTCCTATCTATTACTGAAGAAAAATTACTGAACTGAAATCAGAACGGGTATGCATGTATTACAAGCATTGTATTGTTGATACCAAAGACACCGGATTACTATAAAATACTCATTTTTTTCCGTTATTAGATTTCTTTTCCTACAGGGAAATGTTATCGGTAGATGAAATAGAAAATAGAAGAAGTTGTGTAGATATGTATTAATGAAAAATATTCAGATAAGAATAATACCACGGGTACAACTGAAAAATGTATTTTATTTTATGGATCCTAATTTATATCACTTTTAAATCAAGGAATTTAAACGGGTAGTATCTGGCCATGTTATGGGTAGATAAGATACACAATGAATGTTCTGTATATATTAATGAAAAATATTCATTTAAAGCACAATAATTCATAGCAAATCGTTATTGCATTCATCTTTATAATAATTTCAGATCAGCCAAATTTAAACCGTGGAACTTCCACGGGAACTGGCTAGTTATAATATAATTCAGCCTAGGATCGTGGGGAGAAATTGAGGGTTAATGGAGAACGAGGTTGATGGTTCGTGGCGAGATAAAGTTAGTGAGCCCATGCCTAAGGAAAAAATACCTATCAACAAAGCACAGAGACATTAAGACACAAACCCTCACAACACGCGCAGAAAACCAAGTCTTGACGCACCTAACGACACCAACAACAGACTCACTTAGAGGGTCAGACGAGGGGGCGGTAGGGGGCAAAGCAAGTCTTCCTGCCAGATGAGGAGGAGGAGGCACTGCTATGTTAGCCCCCACCGTGCCTGCTCCTGTGTGCAGTAGCAATTAAAACGTTAGTGGTAAATGCCCTCTTAAGGTCAGCATTGCATATTTAGTTTATATTGAAACGAAATGCACTTTTCTAGCACAGTCAGAATTTTCAAATTTTAATTACTCTGATCAAAAATTTACGTCTCGTTAACGTTGTTCACGCCACTCGCAGGAGCGAAGTCTGTTATTGGGTTTTACATCATACAAAACAATACATATAAGCAGAGAAGATTATATAACGGTAATGATCATGCAATTTAGTTTAACAGAATATATGAAGGATTATAAATCATGATTGTAAGTCAAGATGGGTTAAAAATATTGGGTTTCATAAGCATTCGAAAATCCAAAATTCAGTGACGTGTGCGTAAATGAGTACTTATGTGAAATAGCAGCCTCACTCATCATCCCTTAGCAATATTTGTGATATTTTCTCTTATTGCATTCATTCACGACACGTCACAACGCGCCTGGCCTGGAGGTTGTAGAGGACGTCCATGTTCACTATGCCCATGGTTCGTTGCCAGCCAGTCCATTATATAATATGTTTCTATTTTACTATGAAATAATAATAACCCAGTCCTTTTCTATGCTATTTCAACGGACTACACATCAAGTAAAGTCCGTGGGTCACCGTCCACAAAGTGTACAACATTACGTGAGAAAAACTCAGTTAGTGTCATTAAGCTTCGAAGAAATAAATGGAGACAATGTATTAGCCTTCGTAAGTTAAGGCGTTTTAATAGCCCCGGTAAGTTAAGGCATTTTATTATCTTTTGTGAATTAAGGCATTTTATTATACTTGATAAATTAAGGCATTTCATTATCTTCGGTAAATTAAGGCATTTTATTATCCTTGATAAATTAAGGCATTTTATTATCCTTGATAAATTAACGCATTTAATAATCCTTCTTAACATCGAATTATCACCAGTGGATTGAACTATGATCAGTCCAGTACACAGATGACGCCCTCACCTTGAGAGGGAGGCGCTGCGGTGTCTGGAGGGAGGGAGGCGGTGTACGGGGTAGACGGAGTGAAGTCCAGCACGACGGGGTCAGCACCGTGGTCATACGGACACTGATCTCCTCTCATGCAGTACCCCTTCTCTGCACAGACACAGAGTGTTACTAACTCTGCAGACAAACATTGACTAGCACCAACACTTGATACCTGGAATACTTGAGGCAAACATAAACCTACAATGCACAGTGTTACTAACACTGGAGACAAACATTGACTACCACAAACCCTTAATACCTGAAATACTTGAGGCAAACATAAACCTACAATGCACAATGTTACTAACACTGCAGACAAACATTGACTACCACAAACCCTTAATACCTGGAATACTAGAGGTAAACATAAACCTACATCAAAACAGCATTATTAACACTGGAGCATCTGCATAACACAAACCCAGACGCTACATAATAAATACTGTAAGAATAATCTCTACCTACACCTCAAGACAGTCTCACAGTGAAAACTGGAGTAACTGTCACATAAGAGAGGATACAATAGAATAGAATAGATTAGGGCAATAGGAACGAGCCGTTTCGCCCATTCTTGGGTTGATATCCAAGTCCCATGCCGTGATAACCATGTCCCATGCCGTGATACCCAAGTCCCATGCCGTGATACCCAAGTTCCCTGCCGTGATACCCAAGTCCCATGCCGTGATACCCAAGTCCCATGCCGTATAGAAACCTCACCATCGTAGTCCTTGCAGCGGTGCTTCTTCCTGCGCCCGGAGGACAACTTCGTGTGGGGGGAGTCAGAGGTGTCTAGGGGCATGTCCTCTGCGTCTGCACAACCACGCAACAGAAACCTTCATACCTCAATGAATGCTACAAGGCAGGCACGGAACCAATGGATGCTAATCAAAATTCATCGGAATTAATAATGATTGAAACTATGAATAATCAACGTTAATGATAATCTAAATTAAAACTGATGAAATTTATTAAATTTCCTATTATTTCAGCAATCTAAGTTGAATTTTCTCGTAGCGCTGTCAGCCAAGTGATCATTGTCATCTAGCAGTGACACTCATATACATCACTCCAATAGTAAAGCAACCTTAAATTAATCCTACACAATTGTGTACTCCTTTCCTCTGACCGTTAGTTCTCTTCTCCAGCAGGGGGGTCTGGTGTCAAGTTGTTACTAACACTAGTTATTCCTTGCATTTCCTTGTGTATAAATTAAGTAATGGCCAATGTTCCTGTATTGTCAAGCTCCTGTAGCACTACTATCACTAAGTTACCCACACAATCACATAATATTAAGCAACATAAAATGTTCTCGTACTCCCAGGTTCTTAAAGCAAGTTGCAGCGTGCGTCAAGCTCTGTGTCAACTGAACAGACCACTGAGAGAGCAATGGAGAACAGCACTGACTTGCACAGCTACAAATTTTCAACTCATAATTCAGTCTTACCAGCAGTGTCTGCAAGCACAGGTGACTGTCCCCCAGGGGGGCTATCTGGCAAGACTAGCAGCGCTCCTTTGCTGCCCTTGGTGGGTGACCGCGACCGTCGTCCGGAAAGGGGCGACCGCGACCGTCGACCAAGAAGCGGCGAGCGCGACCGGCGATTGGGCAATGGAGACCGAGACCGTCGACCAATTACAGGCGACCTTGTTTGCAGCAAGCCAATGGGAGAGCGGGACCGGGATCGCTGTACGGGGGGAGAGTGGGTCTTCAGTAGAGGGGATCGGGGGATGTGATTTGGGGACCTCGAGCGCAATTTTGGAGACGACGAACGGCGAGGGGAACGGGACCGCCTGCCGGGAGAACGGATACGGGGAGCTCTGGAGGGAGAGGTCCTGCAGTAGCGCGTGTGGCGGGGACTGCGCGATCGCCGGGGGGAAGGAGATCGACTCCTCGACCAGGAACGCCGGTATCTGCGCACCGGGGATGTTTTAAAAAAATACGACGGGGAAAATGAAAACAAAAACTATGTCAAAAATCCAGGTAATTAAATATTAGAATTAAAATTAGAACACAAAACAGCAAAAACTTAGAACAGAAATTTGACGAGCAATATTTTAAAATGAAAATTCAAAAGAAAAAATTTGGAACCAAGCTAAATTATGAAACTGATGACTTATGTGGATTTTCTAAGCCGTTTTGAATGTAGTGGATGCAGTGGCAGCTGAAGTCTAAACAAAGGAGCTTCATAATGAAACTTAGTGGGTCACACCTGTCAAATTATCTGACACACACGCAAGCATACTTGTCAGATAGACAGGTCACCCTTCAATGAACAAGTCATTCATTGACTGAATAGAGTATTGCTTACAATACCAATCATCTTTTATGCAATTTCACGTGACTGTTGGAAGAAACGTTAAGCTTTTTAGCTCAAGTGTATGATTAAAGAACTTTAGGAACGCTAGTGGTCTATGTAGGGTTAAGTATTTCCTATGCAGACAATTTTCCTAAACATTACCTAGTTCCTTGTTATCCTAATTTTGTGTGACAAGCTTTGATTGTTGTTATTCTCTCCGATATTTTAATGCAAGGTGATCGTTATCATTCTTTCCTGATATGTTCATCCTTGAAAATTATCCCTGCGCAAAAATTAATATTTCATAAAGGGTACTTATGCTGTTGTAACAAATGCTCGAGACGAAGCAAGAGTGACTCTACTGATGATGTTGTCCGTAGACCACCAACCTTCTCCGTGGGCGGTCATCGTGTTTTGCAGCTCTCGAGGACGCGACGTTGCGACTGCGACTGCGGCGACGATCCCGGGAACGAGCTCTCCACGAGTTGTTCTCTCGGTCCTAGTATGTAACAAATGACGAGTCATATTCGAGTGTCTTGAATCGCTTCCAAGTAAACATTTTATCAAGATTTCTTGCTAAATGCAAGAAGGAATTAATCAAATCTTTGAATATCCTGGAAAGCTTCAGTAAAAACGGTTTTCAAAGAATGTTGTTCTGCAAGGACTGGCAGAACCACAAGCGTGAGGCCGCACTTCAACTTGTGAACGACCTAGTCATTCATTAAGGGGCTCACCCTAATGAGCAGCATGTATACTTCAAGGGTGCTCTTCTTAGTAACGTTGGTATACATACTAAGATCTGACACTTGTGCGGTTCCCCATGTATCGAGGGACGACACAGTACAGTAAAGAATAGTAGCAGCGCTTGCAAATTGTCGGGACTGCAACGTCATGAAAGAATGTGAAGTGCACGCAAGTCAACCAATCATGGCTCACGAGTCAGGTGAACGGCAACTTCTATCCGTTGTTTTTTGTCATAATGGCTGCTCGTGTTAAGTTATAAAAAATACTCACACAAGAATTGCTTAAGCAATGACATGGATGATTCTAACTTTAGGTTTTCCATTTTCCGGACAAATTTGTTTCAGCATGGATTGCTGCATATAGAAATGATGATTTGAAGACATTATCTTCTAATCAAAGTAGAAGCCACCGATTTATTTGTGCCAAGCACTTTGACGTGTCATTCAAAAAATAATATTTTCACCTATCAAGACAAAAAAAGGGCTAAAAGATGCTGCAATACCACATCAATATGTAGAAAGTGTTCAGTGTGATGAAGGTAAGTTTGTAGTCAGCCCCACTTCGTCGTTCTCTGATTAAAGTGGTTTGAACATCCTCCCGACGTAAAGTTCTCGTAGTCAAATGGTCTAAAGCGAGTGTTTACAGGACGGACTGGAACACGGGTGGACGTTCGAACCTGACCGTCACCGGTTCTTTTGAATCATACATCGGCATCTGGCGTCCCTCCTTCCAAAAAATTGGCCAATCAGTGACTGGCGGGATCTCAACGTCACCGCCTCAAAATCGTGACGTTGACATGACAGTGGGTAATCATTGTCATCCCCGTCCTACTATTCTTTACTGTACTGTGAAGGACGACCAGTTAGTGTGGTTAGCAGTCGACCGCCTGCAGTCAGAGTGGTAACACCAGTTCACTCCTGCTGTCGAATGGTTTCCTTATGGAAAGATCCCTGCTACTGAATTTGGTGTGCTTCTCAGAACCATTTTTGTAACTTTTAACACTTCACAATTTGTGGTGTAATAAAAAAAGATATGAAACCCCCTTTAACATTCGTTCTTAACTCATGGTGCAATAAATAAATATATATATAAAACCTTTCAAACACTTCATCGTAATTCATAGTGCAATAAAGAAATATACGAGAACCCTTTTAATCAAAGTATTATTTAACATAAAACCTGAAAAAAACGCAGAAAACTTAACGGTTTGACTATGGCTGCTGACTGAAAAAACTTAGCAAATCTGACATTAAGTGGCCAGTAGTCCGTTGACAAACTGACCTCTTTACGTGTTTTGACTTCCTCCTTCTTGAAGACCTGGGAGCCCTGAGCCCCCACAGCACCGTCACTGAGGGGCATCTCAAGCACCACGTCCAGTACGGCAGAGGTGCTCGAGGTGGTCTTCGCAGCAGCCTGCTTCACAGTTCCAGTTCATTAGAACTAACACTAAAGCTATGTGCCACATCACTTGACAAAATGCATCATTCATGGCTCTCAGTTCAACCAGGTCACTGCTGAGTTAACTTGTGGTCTACTGACGGTAACTAGCAGTACCGTCAGTAAACAATAGGTTAAATTAATATTATTATAGTATTTCTGGTTTAACCACCGCAACCACAATGAAAGCAACCTGAGCAGTGATGCACTGTATTAAGAGGCAGTCTTTGTATGATATCAGGGTCAGGTATCACTGAGGAAATGAGAGTATCAGAGTTCTAAGACTGGCATCTTGTTCACTGCAGACACACAGTGAGTTGAAGACTATCTTTAATCATGCACTCAACCGCGATTCCGTTGTCATCAAAATGAAAACACTGTCAATGCTGCCATTATTCAGGCACAATAAAAATAATAGGTGGATAACAAACGACCAGGTCAGCAGCATAAATATAACATTTCACTCTGCAATCTACATGTATTATCGACTACGTATCTCCATCTTTCTCTTTCTGTATATGTGTGTGTCCCTCCCATTACTTCCTATCTATTACTGAAGAAAAATTATTGAACTGAAATCAGAACGGGTATGCATGTATTACAAGTATTGTATTGTGGATACCAAAGGCTCTGGATCACTATAAAACACGCCATTTTTCCGTTATTAGATTTCTCCTCTTACACGGCCACGTTATCGGTAGATAAAATAGAAAATGGAAGTTCTTTATACATTCATGAAAAATATTCAGACTTTAATAACACCACAGGTAAAACTGAAAAATCTATTCTACTTTATAGATCCTGAATGTTATTACTCTTAAATCAAAGAATTTCAACAGGTACTATCTGGGCCATGTTATCTGTAGATAAGATACACAATGGAAATTCTGTATGTATTAATGAAAAATATTCATTTGAAGCACAATAATTTGTTACAAATCTTTAATGCATTCATATTTATAATAATTTCAATCAGTAAAATCTAAACCGTGGAACTTCCACGAGAACTGTCTAGTAAAATATAAAGAATGACATACCTCTATAATTCTACGTTATACCTCTATAATTCTAAGTCATACCTCTATAATTCCATTGCTGTCATTTTTAAGCTGAGAAATGGATCCCTCAATGATGTTCTTGGGCGGCAGGGGGGGCAGGGAGGAGGGCAGGGGGGCAACAGCAGGAAGAATGTAAGACTTGATCTCAGGTTTGCTCTGAGTACTAGGACTGGAGTCCACGTCACTACTGCCCTTCACATCACTGGTGGTCTTCTTTGGTAAGTAAGTTTTCTTGTCAACAACCACCAGGAATTTTTCAACAAAAGTTGAGGTATCTGTGAAGAGAAAATTCATCATCCTTAAAAGAAATCTACATATATAATAGAGTGTATCTTTATCTCTTTTTCTCTCTATCTGTGTATGTCCATCCCATTTCTTCCAATCTATTAGTAAAGAAAAATGATTAAACTAAAATCAAAACTGGTATGCACGTATTATAAGCATTGTATTGTGGATACTAAAAGCACCCGATCACTATAAAATACTTCATTTTCTTCATTATTAGCTGTCTTCCCTAACACGACCATGGTATCGGTAGATACGATACAGAATGGAAGTTCTGTATTTGTTCATGAAAAATGTTCAGATTCGGATAGTACCACAGGTAAAACTAAAAAATATATTTTATTTCATAGATCCTTAATTTTATCCCTTTTAATCCAAGGAATTTCAACGGGTACTATCTGGAAAGTGTTATCGGTAGATAAGATACAGAATGGAAGTTCTGTACATATTAATGAAAAATATTCATTTAAAACACACTAATTGGTCGTAAATCGTTAATACGTTTGTCTTTATAATCATTTCAAATTAGTCAAATTCAAACAGTGAAATTTCCATGGGAACTATCTATTTATGCATAAAATGCACTTTATGCACAAGCACTAAATGGCTTTGGTCACAAGCAACATAAATCTTCTAAAATGAAGGTTTACCATAGAACTTAGACAATCACCTCGCATTAAAATATCAAGAAAAAAGATGAAGCAAATTTATGAATACCATTGTAAGGGCTTCCCTGGTCAAATATAACATCAACAAAAACACTCAATTTAGACATGATGTAGGAGGGCTGTTTTTTTTAACCTCTGATGCTCTATAAAAAAGGGAAATTTACAAAGATGATCATTTTATTACCAGAAGAACTGCAGGGCCTAACTCATTTCTCTGCATAATCGCCAAAACAGATACAGCTCGATTGCCGGAGGTACAGGTAATTGAACATGACCCCTACTACTGATTCTCCAACCAAATGTGAGTTACTAAGTGTAATCCGTTTTCTGCAAGTAGAAAGAAGTAGTGCTGCTGAAACCCATTGCAGAATGGGCAAAATGTACGGTGACAACTATATGAGTGATAGTAGTGTACAGGAATGGTGTAGAAAATGCAAAGGGCGAACCGACGTCCATGAAGAAGGTGGACAAGGGCACAAGTGGTGGTGGACTTCGTAACTCACATTTGGCTGGAGCATCGATAGTAGCGACCATGTTCGATTGTTCAATCAAGCTGTATCCACTTTAGTGATTATAAACAGAAATACGCCCCAGATATACTTTTAGTAAAACATTATTACGTTATGTATTCTTTATAGCCCATTGGCGGTTAAAAAAAGCAGCCCTCGTACATGGTGAACATCCTAATGCCACTGTACGCCATGTATGGTACAGGACTCACTGTCCCAACCTGCATCGACTACCACTATTAGTAAATCCAAACTATTTTATTTCTATTTAATATTTTTTAAAACTCAGAAAAGTTTCTTCATGCTTTATGTAGCAAATGAAAAGAATACTGATATATTCCAGGTTTATGATCAAAATAATAGAAATAACTTACAGGTTTAACCCTGCATTGGTCACATGAGAGTTCCATGGGGTGTTAACACCCCATATATAAAAACCCTTGTAGAGTAATTATGTAAAATATAGTCAAACTGCTGGTTCAGTAACTATCAACAAACCCTAATGAACACTACCAATTACTTGTAGCTGATTGATATTAATATCAAATAAATTTCACCATTAAGGAAGCACTTAAAACTTGAGTAAAATTGTGGTGCAAGATGCAATTAATGTGTTTGTGAAACTTTTGCAGGTTGTGGAAGACTATAGATCAACTAAAATTTCTACATTTCTAAAGTTACAATGAGAATTTTTTTTTACATTAAGACACATTGATAATTAATAAATCCTTTTTCCTCTTGAAGGTTAGAACAAACAAGTGACAGACCTATACCAGATATAAAAAATCTCTTATTTTCTAGGCAATGAAATGAATGTCTAATTTTTGATGAATTCAGGGTGTAAATGACTTTTCAACAGGAATTAATGACATATAAGCAGCCAATTATATTTATTTAAAAAAATTGAAGCAATTTACTCATGAACTATCAAACTGTTGGACAACATACAAAGAAAACCAACAAAGACTTGCTTGATCAACATTCATAAGAATTAATGACTCCCATGTCAATGACACAAAAAATGTGAAATGAATTGAAGTTGGAATGAAAATCCTAGTCATTGTAGACTATTAATGATTAAATTTCATCATAAAGGTGCAAAAATATTTCACTTTTTTATAAAATTCTGAAGTTCCAAGGCATGCTTCATATATTTACCATAGCAGAAATATTTAATGGTAGGAAATGAAAAGGAGAACAACACTCCTGCATGTTACTGAGATGACAAGTCTACCACAACAAGTGCTTTAAACTATCTGATGTTGCATGCTGGTGGTTAACTTCACCAAGGAGAGATAACATTCATTACAGACATTAATTTATACTGGCAATTGATGCTGCAATCCTGGAGTTCATGTCTATTATTATTATTACTATGTAGTTCCCATAGAAATTCCACAGTTTAAATTTCACTAATTTGAAATCATTATAAAGACAAATGTATTAAAGTTTTATTATGAATGATTGTGTTCTAAATGAATATTTTTCATGAATACCCATACACAGAACTTCCATTCTGTATCTAATGTACTGATAATATGGCCACATAAAAGAAGGCTAATAATGGGATATTTATAGATGTGACCTACAGATAGGTCTCATCACATGACATGGAAACTGTATGAACTCATCTGTAGGTCCCATCACTGCAAATGTGTTTAGAAGTTTACTAGATACAGCAAATAAACACAAGTGTCACTCACTCTGCAGGAGAAAGACCTCAAGCTGGTGTAACATGTCTTCTTTCAGCTCAGAAGTTGGTTTGTCCTTGCGCACCAGAGCAATGCAGTAGCGTGCAAGGGCAGAAGGATCAGCATCACAACTGCAAACAAAAATTATTTAGACCATTTATCTGAAATTTTCAAGTTATAAATGAGTCAGTAACTTCCTAGACTGTAATCTCTATTTATATAATACAAACCTTTGAAAATACACAACAGGACACCTTAGAGAGATATCTCAGATCCCATTAATGTTCTTTCAGAGAATTGCCAACACTTGTTAATACATGAACAACTTTTGAGGTATAACCTATCAGTAGCATCTTAAGGCTACAACTACAATTTCTTAAGCATAGAGAATCAGCTTTTTTTATACATATCACACAAAATATCAATATTTATAAAATTTCTTGCAAGCCTGGAAAATCATGTTGGTCTAATATGAAAAATGATATTTAAGAATAGAATCAAAAACATTAACCTTGAACAACATACATTTCCATCATTTATATGTAACTTGAGTTATAAAAATGGCCACGGCAGGAGCCAGTATGCACATAATGGTTAGTATAACACCAAGGTGGCCAAGTTACTTCCTAGTACATATGAGTAATCCTAAATTCAATATCCAAAAATAAGAGTAGATATAAATTATGTTTATATTCCTGGTTCAAAGAAAAATAATAAATAAAAATGCACTTGACTTTTGCAAATATGTAATTCCTTTTCTAAAATGAGAGTGGAATTAAAAAATATATATTAACACTTTGACTGCAATGTGTACCATATATGGTACACGTACTGTGTTATTCGTACGGACTAATTTTGGAATCGCAGTCAAAGTGTTAATGTACACCTCACTCTTAAATATACATATTTTTCAACATTTACATTTAAATATCTAGGCTATTTCTAGTAAAACTTTACAAAGTTGAATTTTAAATTGTAAAAACTCTACCTCTGCAACCACACATGATGTGTGCATACCAGCCAAACCTTCACTCATTACGGTATTGCATTTACATAATGTGGAAAGCTCGCAGTAGATTAAGACTCTTGCCTAAATCATGTGCTAGAATATAACAATTTATTATAAAAATTAGCTATTAGGAGGTTAAATAATACAGTAAGACAATAGTTGTAGTATATCCTGTTAATAAAATAAGTTATAAATTATTTATTTCTACAGCTAACATATGTTAACACCCTTAATACCCTGAAAATAACTTTGAAGTTAATATAGACTATAGCCTTCATCCATGTTGAGGGTTTAACTTTATTGCACACTTTGTTTTATCGAATATTATTACTCCTACCGTATCTTTCTGATTAATCATAAATGAAACACAAAACCTTGAGTAATAGTTAAAAGTTTCATTTCTTCTTCAAATACTTGAGACTTACAGAGGAGCAAGAAAGTTGGTGAGCCATTCTCGAAGGGCGTCCACATCATCAATATGCATGGCTAGTTAATTCAAATTCCAAAAGCTATACCTTGGGTCAAGTAATATCTGAAATGTGAGAAAACATTATACAAGTATAGAAAAAACTTGTGTTCAAATTTCGTAAACGTCTAAAAGAATAACCAGGTCATATCTCCAAAGATATTGATCAACACTCCATGCTTGGTCAATAGTTCTATCTTGTACTCATGTTAATTGTTGTGACAAAAAAAACTTGAATTTCTACTAAGCGTTGCCAGGGTAGAAAATGGTAAGCTTTCTGTCATCGAATTTCATTTGAGTCAGCATTTGATTTATTAGTATGCACTTTTCCACTCTGGGTAAAATTACTCAATTTGCCATAAATAACGCAATCACTCTTATTGTGATACTAAGGGTTTGGCTTTCAAATCAACAAATACCACGTGTTTGCAGACTTTGTTTATGAGACACGCTAACATTAATGGACAAAAACAAGATTTGTATACAAGTAACAACTTGGTTCTAGAACATCGCTACGGCTTTCGCTCGTCCTTCACATTTTCTTTCAGCATCAAAGGCGGACCGCATCTCTTTACTATTCAATGGATCATGAAGAGTCGACTTCTCGTCCGTCTGTTTTTAATTACTTGAACGCCCTATATCAATTAATTATTTGACACAAGGTATTTAGATATCGATCTCTCTTCAGTTTAAAAAAACTACTTTTCAAAAAAGTTGCAGAAAATTCAATTGTATGTCAATCGTTTTTAATATGATATAATAAAAAGGTTATTTCGTTCGCTATTCAGCACCGGTAGTTTCTATTATCTACAATTAGCTCGTGATACATACGTGTAGCATTACCATCGCTGTTCATGCTCCAATTATTTTCAAATTATGCGTATTAATTCTTCCTGTAAGAAATTAAATCGTACTTTTTACAATAAATTCTTTGTTCTTTTGTGAGTTTTTAGTAACTCTAAGTGATGTTTGTGTAAATTTTTTATAAAAATTCGCTGTATTCTTGAAAATTATACTTAGTCCTATGCCAAACTGTCGCTGTGGCTCTTTTCAACTTTAACCTTCAGAAGCCAATCCCGGCCTTTCAAAATACGTTATTCCGTAACCGGAGGGAAACCTGGACACCGATCCCGACCCGAACTTAAAAATCTTGAGATCTCCAGAAAAAATCTTGAAACAAACAGTTTCGTTATTTATTTTCATCCTATGCATCGTAGAACCTTCATTTTGGTCTCAAATTAAAGCTAATAACCTATTCTCACTGCAGAGCTATAAATTAACCCCCTTTGATTAGCCACCCGCACTTGGGGGGACGCCGTTCCTTGACACCCGTTTTTTTAATTTACACACTGCACATAAAACACACAATCTTTATTTCCAATCAAGTACACAGTACATAGACATTTAGTACATTGGTTTTTCAAATTCTTAAGGTTAATATTCTTAGAGTAAGGATGATGGTGTGTGAAGTTAGCTTCATTGGTGCTATTTCTCACCAATGAACTCCACTAATTTTTAATAGAGGGGCTCTTTTATGATACTGCTGCTGTGACCTAGACTTGAGGTTAAATAAAGGCTGTCAGGTTTTAGACTCAGCTTTTATTCTTGCAGGCCAGAATGAGTAAATAAGGAAGTTCTTCGTTCTTTAACATGCATGGGATCTTGCCAAAAAGGAGGGTCCTCGGGGTGGAAGTGAAGACTCAGGTTGATCACTGAGAAGTAGTTCCAGCTGCCCGTGATTTGTGATGATGAATGGTGTCAAGTGTTAGGGAGATTGATTCAACTCAGCCTCTGAGATGTAGAGGTATCAATATCTGTTTATTTCAGTCTTTGATTATGACTGAGTATGTGCCATGCCTTAGTCAAGACAGTAGTATGTGTTAA
>VCRD01001480.1:55783-78456 GCA_006783055.1 Trinorchestia longiramus | reverse complement strand
CCTGAGGAAATTTTATACTGGACTAAATACTGTCTTTAGCAATGATCTGTTCAAATGAGGTCCTTTGAGAATAGTAATGAGCACAAGGATTGAGAAAACTATCTATTATTACTACAGCACAGTCACTGATTTATCACAGTCGTCCTATAGAACAATTCCTACCACTTGGCTTGCTTTAATACTTCACCGGAGAAGAAGTAATCACCACGGGAAAATCTAAACGACACCAAAAGAAATCAGATACTACTGGCAAGGTTAAGCATAAAAATTACAAGTCTAAGATACTTAGGATAACATGCTTACCCGCACTTAAGTACAACACACACGAATTTTAACGGCGACTAAAGCTGTTGGCACCGGGGCCGATATTTATACAGTCCGTACCGGAAACGCGGATAGAACGCTGCTCAATGTTGCCGACATCGGCGTCCTTAGTTTTTTTTTGGAACACTTAGAACTGATTTAATTACCAATAAAATACATCACCATGTTGTTACTAAAAATTATCAATACAAGTGTAAAAATGAGACTATAAATGCTATAATGATCATTAGGCCGATTTCTAGTGAGATTAATGAGATTACTCCTAACTTAAATTGTAATGCATGTGCTATTAAGGAGGGAATTTAAAGATATAGAGTTGAATGGTTCATAGAGTGATACAGGTGAGCTCCATGCGACGATCCTGGGATGTGTCCATGGGTGGGGAGTTGAGGGCTTACCGATAAGTGCGAGCTCACGGCGTGAAACGAGAAACAACTCGTATTCATTGCCGGGTTTCGAACCCGCACGCAGTCTTTCTGCATAAGCAGAGACCCGATACAGAACACGGGCCGCAGACCACTCGACTATGGTGGCTGCCCACTCAACTACGGTGGCTGGTCCAGATTATTAGCTTTAATTTGATATGTAAATGAAGTTTGTGGGATGAATAGATGAAAAATAATTCTAGGGACCGGAAGGTAAAAATATCGTTAGTGGACTCAAAAACGAGTGTCAAGAATTGACGTGCCCCATGCTAGCAAGGTTGATTGTAGGATGTTTTAATTTAAACACGGCATATGTCCAGATTATTAGCATTAATTTTATGTGGCATAATGTATAAATTAGTAATTGGCGCCTCAACGGCGACGCCTGAGCTTGAGTGAGGGATGGTACGGGGGCAGCGACAGTTGCGGGTTTACAGTTTACTGTACTGTGGGTTGGGCCTTGTCGTGTGTGTATCGGTAATGTAGTTGTGGGAGCAAGAAACGGCTCAGGTGCAGGTTGCAGGCTGGTTGTTCGTTAGAAGTAGTCGTTGTCGTGGAGATCTGTACTCGTAAAATATTAGGCTAAGTAGATTCAGTCACTAACACTAGTATAGGGATAATCGTCAAGCGAGTAGAGGTTGTGTGTCACGGTCGAAGGTTATTGATTTCGCATCGTCCACGGTTAGATGACATTCATCCGGTACGAGAAGCAACGCAGTCTGAAGACCAAGTCGAATAGAGGTAAGCGAATTCGGGTTAGAAAATACCGTAGAGTTGCAACTACTAGTCTTAACAACGTAATTATTTCTCTTATTAGATTTAATGTATTCTAAATCAAACATTAAAAATCGAGTGACTTTGCTCAGTTGATTGAATTAAATTAATTGAAACTCTATGATCTTCTCTAGATGATTTGCATATTCACTGAATGCAACTTTTGCTCAGTTTCAGCCTAAATATAGACCTCTTTTATTAAAGAAGACTAGATTCCTTGCCTATTTGATGAGGACTTGCATTTTATATCTCTATAAGGTTAAGTTCCAGCTCTCTTGAAATTTTTGAGATAAGGCTGCCTTACTGCTGCATTTCATTTTGATTAATCTTGTCATTGCTTAGGTTTGCTAAGGGTGATGTTTGTGTGCTTGTTTCTGTTTGTGAGGATGTGAAAATTTACCCCAAACTTCTCTTCCAAACACCTGGCGATCCTGTTCCTGTTCTCAATCAGTGCTATGGCACTTCACTCATACAAGCTTCATTCATTCAATCTTGGTTTCATCCACTCAAGATTCAAGCTTCATCCGTCTTCTTTGCAAGAATAACCTTTCTGCGAAGAAAGTCACTTTAGTTCCCTCTTGTTCTTAAACCTTATTGGCTCTTAAACTTTATTGAACTCAGGATATCTTCCTGCTTTACATACCTTGTTGGCTCTCTTAGACTTTATTGAGCCTAGGATATCTTCCTGTATTACTTACCTTAGTGGACCCCTTATATTTATTTGAGGCCAGAAATTAGTTTTTGAATTGCCTTAAATTTGAGCTCCTATACTTACGAGCTCTCTACTACTCATGGACAACGGATGTGTCTTCTCTCCACCTGCTGCCTTACGGACCAATAAAGAAAAAAAAGCCGAGTCCCTGTGTTGTCATTAAATTCCCCAACAAGAGGTGTACATGATGATCTCCATAACGTTACTTTCTGATAAATGTTACATCCAGTTTAACGTGCGAAAAACTCACGCCCTTCAGAAACCCTTGTCTTAAACCTAACACTGGTGACAACCAGAGAGATAGTAACATACATTACTGTCTATAATAAGACTAGAGAGTTCCCGTGGAAATTCCATGATTTTGATTCAACTAATTTGAAATTATAATAAAGACGAACGTATTAAAGATTTACGTCGAATTATTGTTTAAAATAAGTATTTTCATCAATATGTACAGAACTTCAATTCTGTATCCTATCTTATGCTACCATGGCCTAGCTAGTACCCATTGAAATTTTTTGGTTTAAAAGTGATAAAATTAAGCATCTATGAAACAAATGCATTTTTCACTTACACCCGTGGTACCATCAGAATCTGAATATTTTTCTTGAATACATATATACGGAACTTTCATTTTGTATCTGAGCTAACGACATCATGGCTGTGTAAGAGAAGAAAGTTAATAACGGAACAAATGACATGTTTTATAGTGATCCAGCGCCTTTGGTATCCACAATACAATGTTTGTAATACATGCGTACCCGTTCTGATTTCAGTTCAGTATTTTTTTTAGTAATAGATAGGAAGTAATGGGATGGACACACACAGATACAGAGAAAGAGAGTTGGAGATACATTGTCGATTATATGTCTAGATAACTGTTTGAATTATTTCTAACTAGCGTACCCGTGCCATAAAAAATGATGGCAATTGCTATTCTGTGATTCCTTCTACGAACATGATGCTGGTCATCATCCTCCTGTTCACGCCTCTGCGTCTGCCTTAGTCTTGCTACTGAGCGTATGGCCTCTAGTCGTTCTTGTGAACTACTTGCATACTGATCCCGCCTTTGTTGCCTTACAACAGCTTGTTGTTCTTGAAGTAATCTTTTTCTCGCTCCTCTCGCTCTTCTTTTTCACTCTCAATTCAGTCTTTTTTTTCGTTCGAGTGGAGTTTCCATGCTTAAGCTTATTTCAAAGGTAACTTATTTTTCCTGTGACTGTAATAAACACTTAGAATACAGTATTTTTGAGTCGCAATAGAAGTAGTTATAGCCATTCGTGTCATATCCTAGAAAAAGAAATTCAGCATTACTGAAAGCAACTGTGAGCTTGTGTATGTATATTGTCATATGCAATACCCCGCCGAACTCAGTATCCACGATACAGACTCGAGTATATATACGGCTCTGCATCTCTCTAATTTTTTGAAAGTGACTTATGATAGTGCACTTGTACAGTGAAAATGAGTGCATTTATTTGCCAGTGAACTGAAACCAAGACCGCCAGTGCCAATTTCTTCCTAACTATTCTTAAGAGCGTGACACGAAACATATAAATATATAATAAATATATAAACACAAGACGATCATTCTTAGCATTAGATTAGACTAGTGTGGCATAATGTATAAATTAGTACTTGGCACCTCAACGGAGATGCCTTGGCTTGAGTGAGGGGTGTTGCGGCAGCAGGCCTAGTTGTGGGTTGAGCTCGCGGCCGCGTAGGGTGTCGGGACCGCGTTAGTGTGAGCAAGAAAAGGCTCAGGTGCAAGTTGAATTGCCGGTTGTAATTTGGAGATCTGTACTCGTAGAATATTTGGCCTAGTAGATTCAGTTCATAACACCATTATAGGGGTAATTGTCACATTAATAGAGGTTGTGTGTCACGGTTGTGTGTCACTTCGCATTGTGCACGGTTGGAAGACATCCATTCGTTACGGGAAGCACCGCTGACTGAAGACCAAGCCGAATAGAGGTAAGCGAATTCATGCTACAAAATCCCGTAGAGTTGCAACTGCTAGTCTTAACAACAACTAGTGTACCCGTGCCATCAAAGATGATGGCAAATACTGATGGAAAGATTTTAAATAAAATTATATATAAGAATGTAATGCAATATATTTAGTTTTATATATATATAGTATATAAAATATATATTACATAAAGGACAAACGTTTTAATTGAGTATTTCTTTAATGAAAGCATTCCTAGGGAAAAACAAATCATCTACCAAATTTCCTTGAACATCAGTTTATTTAATTGCTATTCTAATGTTATTCCTATTTCTTATTCGACTAAGAGCTACATACAGTTATCCATGAGAGAAAACAAGTGATGGCAAGTATACTCCAATATATTTTATCTTCTTTCATTTCTTTCATTTTCAGTTTCATCGGCAATTCTTTGCTGCATTCTTTGTCTCATCTCTTCTTTGATTTGCCTCTTCTTCAGATTCATTGGCATTACATACTTTGCTGCACTCTCTGTCTCACCTCATCTCTTTTTTGATTTTCCTCTTCTTCAGTTTCATTGGCAATCCTTTGCTACACTCTCTGCCTCATATCTTCTCTCCTTTGACTTGATTCTGCCTCAGTTTCAGCAACTATTCTTTTGCGCTGCTATTCTGTGATTCCTTCTACGAACATAACGCTGGTCATCATCCTCCTGTTCACGCCTCTGCACCTGCCTTGGCCTTGCTGTTGAGAGTATGGCCTCTAGTCGTTCTTACAGCTTGTTGTTCTTGAGTTAATCATTCTTTCGCTCTTCTTTAAGCGCTCTCGATTCAGTCTTTTTTTTCGTTCGAGTGGAGTGTCCATGCTTAAGCTTATTTCAAAGGTAACTTTCTTTTTCTTGTGACAGTAATAAACACCTAGAATACAGTATTTTTGAGCCGCAATAGAAGTAGTTGTAGCCATTCGTGTCATATCTTAGATACAGAAATTCAGCATTACTGAAAGCAACTGCGAGCTTGTGTATGTATATTGTAATATGCAATCCACGATACGGACTCGAGTATATAATGCTCTGGATCTCTCTAATTTTTTTGAAAGTGACTTATTATAGTGCACTTGTACAGCGAAAATGAGTTTATTAATTTACCAGTGAACTGAAACTATGACCGCCAGTGCCAATTTCTTCCCATCTATTATTAAGAGCGTGAAATAAAACATATAAATAAATAAATGTATAAACACACGACGGTCATTCCTAGTATTAGATTAGATATTTATTTCAACAAATCCATGAACAATCATTGCTCGTTTTTTATTTTTTCACTTTCTCTGAACGATTTTATACACGGAAAAGGAAATTTGTAATTTTTTCATGACCATCGATTGGTAAAATCATAGAGTAAGGAATATATTAATATAAAGACTTGTAAAACAGCTGATTTAAATATATGAAATATAGTTTACTCCTGCATTAAGTTTGTTTATTTTGCAGCCTATGTGAGCAAGAAATAAACTTTATATGGCAAGTAATTCTTTGTATTAAAATTCCAGCATATAGAAAAATCTTGGATAATTTATGTCATAAAACTATGGATGACAATGTGAGTAAATAGTAGAAACAAAATGGTTTAGTAAGTAAGAACTTCCAATGTAGCCGACTGGTGAGGATACCCACCTGCTATGTGGTAAAGTCCGGGTTCGTTCCCCGTAGTTGTCTCCGTCTGTTTGTGCCTGACCATTGACAGCTAGAACATGTGCATCAGTTGCTACACTGGATGCTTGGATACGCCCCTACGAGTCTCTACATCAAACTGCAGCGCAAAGGATAGGGATCTCGCTTGAAGCATCACTACTTCTCTGAAGACCTTATCGATAATCACCGTCACTACTCATATGATAGCATTAAGAATTTAAAACTCAATGTATATGTACTGTACACTATTAAAAATAAAGTTTATTCATTTGAAAGTGTAAGGCGGAACGAAATACCTTGAGTCCGTGTGTCACCGGATTTGAGACTTTACCGAGCGTAGAAAGATAGTGTTTGTACCTCAAAAATGTAATGGCATTAGTTGATTCCATGTTGAAATGATATACTCCTACTCAGTTTTTCTTTGCTCAAAGCTGAATTGATTACTAAAATTTAAGAATATATAATAATCAATATTAGATTGGAGTATGAGATTCTCGGCTAAGTCATGGACACCAGAGGCATTTCTAAAACTAGGTCTTACATACTGTGCGACAACATAACTTCCTTTTTTATAAAAACAAAGCGTATTCCTTCTAATGACTCATTCTAGAAGGGTATGATAAACCCCTATGGCCTTGTTGTCAGACACTAAAACTGGCATATGATACTCATCACGTCAAGTACAGAACTATAATGGTAACAAACTCAAAGATTGTTGGATTTTCTAATGTGGCATTTGAAAAAATTTACCTTGGATCAAATTGATTTTGATAAACTTTGTTTGTTTGTTTGATTAGCGCTGACTGAACGTTATTTATGACTGAACGTTGTTTATATCTCAACGTTGTTAGAAATAAACAGTTCTCTGGTCAAAGCACTAGTGCACAAAGTTTTAGAGCCTCTTTCTTCAGTAAAAATTTATTCTGAGAAAAAACAAGCTGCTCGTCTCACTAGTAAGGCAAATATATGATAGTACAGGTAAAGCTGTTACAACAGCAGGGGTGTGATCCTTACAGACGGCCGTTGTACGAGGCAGTAGCCGTTATAGATTTTAAGTCAATTTAGCATTTACCTTGTTTAGATTTTCTTTAAAAAATTTTAAAAAGAATTTCTGTTAAAGTAAAACTAGTAAAAATATTTTGAGGGATTGATTAAGAATCATGCACATTTTTATAGAATTTATTTATAGAAACGTTCTCAAACCATATTTATTCCAAAAAAACATAGTAACAACAGCATTAACTGAAGAAATTATAAATGACATTTCGTCAACTTGACATGTATGGCAAATACATATTATTCTACATATTTTTTATCGCATAGTTCCTGAACTTTGAAAACACTTACTTCATCGCTTCATATTTATTTTTGTTTTTAACCATGAGTGAATCCAACACTGAACAAAATGCATCACTTGTTTCTCCGTTTTCCTCAAAGTCCCCTAACTTCTGCTTGAACTTATCTGCTAGATCTAACAGTTCAGATAAATTTTGCCGTTTCAATTTAGTTTCATTTTCCCTAGAGTTTATTTCCCCAACAACAGAGTTATGCTCAATCATCATAAGTTCTTCTTTTGTAAAACTGTCTTCATCATCAGTCAGTAACTCTTCTATCTCCTCAACAGTGATGCTTTCAAAGCTTGCTCTGGAAGTGATGTAGCATGATCTACGTGTGCCTTTAAATGTCATAAATTTACCAGTTTTAAAATAATCGTATCATTTTTACCACTAAAAATAGGACTAAACTCCTTACAATTAAAACATGTATATGAAGTGCACATTATTGTAATAATTTCTATATTAAGCAACAATAGCCATTGAGTATTCTCAATTAAAGCTTAACTTTATGGCAACATTTCACTGTATTGTTGAAGTGGATCTCATCCCAGCTCGAGAACCTCACTTCCAAACTTTAACATGTGACGTGTGATATAAAATTCCCTGGCTCTCGGGCAGGCGTCATCCACCCCTGCTCACAATTGCTTACTACTGTATTAGAACTGCTCATACTTCACTACTAACTACTGACAACTCACTGCTGAGTAAATGCACACTGTTTCTTCACCAGCAAATCACTGCAAGAAATATACTTACGTGTGTACTACCATCACTGCAGTATAAAACTCACTGTATGCGATATGCCAATATCTACTCACTGCCAGTGATATGTTAGTTGTCTTTGACATCCTCACTGTCAATATAAATTCACTGCCTACATACTACTTATTCCACACGACATCCTGCATTCAAACTAACTACTTGCTGCACCTGTGGAGTACACCAATTACCGTCACTGAAGTTCTGGGCTGGGCCTGTCTCGGACTGTGTCATCCTTACCCCCTGGAAGCTTCAGACTGGCTCAACGCTGCTCAAGATCATCTAAGTCATTTAACGTGCTACCTTACTGAAATAAAGCGAAGTCACATTCAAGAGTCCTCTCATTTCCCTCATTCAGGTCACACAGGCAAAGAAAAATAAACCAGAGAAAAATATTACAGTAAAGTTTTGGTAGCTGAAAATCCCACCAGCACTACCTGCCACAGCCATAACTTTACAGTGAGATCTAGCATATGTTTAGCAGTTTTCTACAGAATCGCGTGTATTACTTCGTTTAGTGGTACCACACTCTGGCCATGTTGCTATCCTTACGCCGTTTAACGCTTTTGCTGTGATGCTATCCCAAGATGTCTCGACAATTTCAGAAGCATGTTATATGTATGTTGAACTTTTTCCAAAAAGTAGTTACGTCATCTTATGAAGCAGAAGCAACCATAACTATTCTGTTCATCACCTTTCGCAAATAATGAGTTTTGAAAATAAAGATAATCCTCTGGTCTATGGGCTGCAAGACTGAAGTAGTATTTGAAGGAATAAACACAACCTTAATATGCAAATGGTTCGCATTAAGATCTGTTGGCTGTCCAGGTGCATTATCCAACAGTAACAAAGCTTTGTTTCCTAGTCCATGTTCTGCATTAAACTTTTTGATAAAAGGAACAAGATATCCCTTGAACCACTTTCTAAAGATATTTTTGGTTACCCAAGCCTTGCTATTGCAACGCCATATTACTGGCAATGCATCTTTGTCAACGTTATTTAGCGCTCTTGGATTCTGGGCCCGATGTAACAACAACGGCTTTAGCTTTACATCACCTGAAGCATTACCTCCCAAGAGCAATGTCAGTCTATCTTTTCTAGTCTTAAATCCTGGTGTGGTCATCTTATTGTCGGTGACATATGTTTGAGTTGGATGCCGTTTCTAATTGAGGCCGGTATAATCACAGTTAAAAACTTGTTGCGGGCAATAACCTCCGTTAGAAACCATGCTGTTAAATTCATCAATAAATTTCGCTGCAGCATCCTTGTCAGCACTTGCAGATTTACCAATTAATAAAATACTCCTCAATTGATACCTCTTTTTATACTGCTCGAACCATCCATGAGATGCTGAAAAGTTGCATTCGATCTGTTTTTCTGCTTTTACATCATCAAAAAGCGAGTAGGCCTTGGCTCTGATTAAACTTTCACTGAGAGTGACATTTTTCTTTCTCTGATCAACAATCCACTTGGGCAGCAACGTTTTCGTTGAGTGAATCACAGAATTCCGAGTTATCATAGTTGTTTCTGCAACTCTTGGTAACAGGCAATTCCCAAACGCTAATATTTTTTCACGATTGGCCTTTATCATGTCGATAGTCGATTTCGACAGCTGAAATGTTCTGGCAACTTGACTTACTGATGTACCATTTTCAATTTGCATAAATGTGTTTAATTTCTGATTAATGATGATTCGTTTACGAGCCTATTCTTTGCCTTGTTTTTCACTCCTACTGGTTTGCTTTTTGTTTCGAGCCATTAGGGGTAGAGCAGGATCAAATAAACTCACATTTACTATATCTATAGCACTCTGAACGCCGACTAGCAATTTCCTCAAGGCTGGAGTATGTTGCCAGATGTTATTTGTGTAATTACAGCAAAAATCTTAACCAAAAATGAGTAAAATTGTTTGTTGTAGCCGTTGTAGGAACAAAATAGCCGTTATCGTTTTTGATGTTCTAATATTTGTACGTAATCGAATAGAATAGAATGAGGCTGTAGGAACGAACCTTCGGGCCCATTCTTGGGTCAGATAATTACTTCGATAATCATTCGGTTGTTTTACCCAAGTCCCATGCCGTATTTCTAGCCGCGTCAACCATGTCAGCAGCGGGATTCGAACCCGGGTCTTTCCGCTCGCAAGCAGATTCGCTCACCAGTCGACTAAGCGGTGATACGTAATAGGAGACTGCCGTTATAGAAACTGCCGTTGTAACAGCTTTACCAGTATTTGCTCGTACACAGTCGTGTAGGAACGGAGGCAATGGAAATTCAACTGGTTAGCTAAATATTATTAACTGTCAGTCGCTATTTTACTGCTTCGAAAACATTATTGCACAACTATTATCCCAATTAACATTGTAGTGGACTGAACAATTATTTTCAATGACCCACCTTCACTTAGAAAATATAGTTTTTTTAAAGGCTAAGGGATTCTATTTACGTTGTCTCAAAAAGACGTGAAATATCTATTGGTGCTTGTCTGAACAGACCTTATGATGACGGCCATGATGATGAGGTGTAATGATGAGGGCCTAGGTGATGGTAAGCTGTAGTGATGAGGACAAAGGTGATAATTTACCTTGAGAAGGATGAACCTTTGTTTTACTGAGTTATTTACGTTATTTGCGCTGCTATGCTTCCTGGGGCGTATGCCTGTGATGTTCTTCTTTTAATATCATTTATAAATGTACCGGAATGTTACGATTATTTTACATGTAATTTCAAATTCGTCAGCAAAGGGGTATCACCTACTATTTGCCATAGTTGTCGTGTGAGGATTTTAATAGTAATATACCTCAGATATCAATCGTTTGTTTGTTTGTTTGTTTGTTGCTTGAATACTAATAGATGGGAGTATTGTGTATCATAAACTCGGTTAAACTAATAGTATTTGGTTTTCTTTCCTCATACTCAAGCAGATGCAGAAGGTATAACATTTTCGTATACGTTTCAGAAGTAAAAAAAAAGGGAATGAAGTTATAGATAATTTGAAACACAAAGTTCCAAAAGATGCACACCAATGGTGGACATGGGGTTTACGATACGCTGTTGTTTTTAGCACTTAAAAATTATGCATAATTGTTTTTTCACTGTGGTACATTCATGTTTTGGTGTTCCAAAGCTCTCAGATTACCAAAAACTAGCTTTTTGAATAATATCAGCAGAATGAATTAAATAGATATTTCCTTCTACTGGCTTAATGGTGACAGAAACGTAGAAAATAATACTACATATCCAGTAGATCAATTATATTATACGTTAACAGGTCTTGGAAAAAAACGCTACTTGTTTAGTAGATAACTTATGTTGTATCAGGTTGGTGAAAAAGTTGTTGCCGATTTGTAAGCTCAATTTTGAGAATGAAAAAATAGTTATTTTTTAAGAATTTATTCATAACAATAACATCCTTGGGATTTTATGACCTGATTTCATCTGTCAACGAGTTTATATATGCCTTGTTTGTCAAATTCTTTAAGACAAGAAACACGTTGGCACAGGTTCTCAGGAGACAGTTCGTGCGGAACCCATTTTCCGAATACTGAAACCTTTCCCATTTGTTTCAATTGGTGTACCACGGTTGTATGGGTTACATCAAATTGGTTAGCCAGTTCCCTCGAGGTTACTGTCGAATTTTCAGCAACAGCAGCTTCCAACAACTCCAAATCAAGCTTTTTTGAGCGACCACCTTTAACCTCGTCTTTCGAGTTGAAATTTCCTTTACGAAAAGGGGAAAACCACCATCTGCAAGTTCTCTCCTTCACAGCATCATTTCCATATGAACTTTGAACGTTTTGTGCTGCAGCACTTGCACTGAAGCCTATATGAAATTCGTAGAGTGAAACATGTCTGATATGTTCTTTAGTTGGGTTGAACATAGGTACAAATAATGCAGCAAAATATGAATGATTCCTTAATAGTCTGAAAGAAAGAAGTTCAATTTACTCATGATATTATAAATCAGCAATAAAAATATACATAATATCAATTTAGATGTTTTTGTATTCTTCTCTTCAAATTCGGCAACAACTTTTGTATCAACCTGATATGATAACAGATAGTGGGAAATAATGCTACATGTTTAGTAGATAAGTTATATTATATGATAAGAGACAGTAAGAAACAATGCTACATGTTTAGCAGATAAGTTATATTATATGGTAAGAGACAGTAAGAAATAATGCTACATGTTTGGTAGATATTATATTATAGGGTAAGAGACATGTAAGAAATAATTATACATGTTCAGTGGGTAAGTTATATTATTTTGGCACGTAGGAATTCTACAGAACGTTGCAGTATTTTTTCTGCAGCGTAAATATAAAACTTCTATCATAATCTACCTCAACTTAGTTTGAAGAACAGGAAGAAAGAATAAATAAACATATGTGAAACTCAGCTTCGTTTAAATCACAGGTAATGGAGATAATAAAGTAAATGCCTGCAGCATCTCGCATACCAATGAAGTAAGATCAGATTTGTACACAATTAATATCACATCTTGTAATTTTTCACCCTGTAAAAGAGGGTTATATTACTTGTAGAAAAAGAGGTTTCTGCGTTCTCTCTCTACCAAAGTCTACGGTAATGCATGGAAGGGAAGATCCTACTTGCTGCTGCTGCATTCTAGGTGATCAGACTGTTCATTACACACACAAGTGCATGTTAATAACAATCCTTCATATACTTACGGTCTAGCAGAAACATACCCTAAATCTTGTCCAGAATAGCGCACTCAACTTTCATCCCAACCCAACCCAACCTGGAAGCATGATATTGTATTAGAGAATACAATTTTTTGATGAACGATCGTTACATCTTTTATAATCATTTCCTTATATTGGGGTTTTATCATAATTCAAAACGATATATAAGCCCAGTCTTCACGGAACAAATTCCAGTGTCCCGGTACACAATTATTAGACTCGTGAATTTTAAACGAACCTCGTAATGGTCGTGATGCCACGACCATTACAAGGTTCGTTTAAAACGCATGCACTACACAGACAATTGTACAAACTGCTTTCTTTCACTCATGCGCTAACTTTTGTTTAAAACTATATCGAATACTATTTACAGAATATATTCTAATACTGGGTGACAATACTGTATAATGCAAATAATCGTGCACATGTTCAATATAATTAAATATGTATAATAATTGTGCATAATTGTAGACGAAGAAGAGGGAGATAAGTCACAAAAGTTACACAGAAGTACCAGCAAGCGCGACACAGCCGTGTGCTGTCACAAATTTAACTTAGTAAATATCGTATGACACAACATCATACCTAACCCTAACCCTTCAATGAACGTATAGAAAGTAACAAGTAACAACTAACCCTTTTGATTTAAATCAAACACTTAAACGCATATGTTAAAATCCAATTGAAAGCAAACGTCTCAATCGACTGGTTGAAATCCAATTGAAGTCGAGCACTTCAATCAACATGTCCAAATTCAGTTGAAATAGGCAGAATCCAGGTCTGGAACTCGCATTAAGTTAATGTAGTAGCTCACCTACGACTGCAAGGCCTCGTATTTTATCACTGCATTTAAAAGCTCTACTTCAGCCTTCTTATTACTTATCTTTAGCCTTCTTATTACTTCCGATGTGGAGTGGAAGATTCCTGCTCACCCTCACAGAAGCTTTCGTAGCAATCAGCGGCCTCACGTAGTATCTGGTATATATGTATAATGAAAAGGAATGATTAAAAACAATATTCAACATATTCTGCATAAGTACAAGCATCTCTCCAACGTATTCTGTATTTATATTTCAACTACAAGACTGTTGAACTTAGTTGTTTGAGTTTTGATGCCTTGGATGTTATAACTATGTATATCGATTATTATACGTAATACCACCAATAATTTTGTATAGTAAATTACGACAGCTTTTTCCTCGCATGTACAGTGCCTTAATTATGCCTTAATTAATTCTATTTAAAGGTGATCCCCAGAAAACCAGTTACGAAAGCCTCTAGCGGGCCTTCATTGTCTGATTTGACTTCTGGCATCAGCATTCTATATAAACATCATGAATACCTTCTTATTTAATTAAAATTAATATAATTTAAAACAAAACCGAATTAACCATGAGCTTGCGAGTAGTACTCCCGTATGCAACTGTTCTTCCCACTGCTCAGTAGAGGAAATTCTAAGCACCAGGGACATGATGAGAAGACTTCACTAACCTGAACATGTCGCTCCATCTCGGCGAGGTCATCTGCGATGTCTCTCTGTAGGAGGGAGGGCTGGTTAGAGGGCGCTGGTGCTATGTGGGGGTTGGTGTGGGTTGTATGGGGGTCAGTGTGGGTGAAGTGTAGGTGAGTGTGGGCGGTGAGGAGAGCCAGGGTGAGGGTGAGGGCGGAACAACGGGCCTCCAGCAGACGGGGGTCCAGAGGGGAGTACATCGCCCTTGCTACGTCATCCACGCGAGAAGATACCTTTCTAGAGGCCTGGGTAAAAATAAAATACATTTTAAATTAATGAATTGAGTTGATCATAATTCCCAATACACAAAAAATAATGTATAAGTTTATACCTTAATGCTTCTCAAAAAAAATCTTCGTAATGCATCATACTTCATTAAGGGACCTCGAGCTGCACCTCCGAGGCTCAGTTTAATGATAGACAAAGTTAATGACGGACTTTATTGATGAGGTAGAAAGTAATGATGGACCTTATTGATTAGGGGCATAGTGATGATGAGGACTTGATGATGATTTACCTTAATGATGATGAACCATAGTAATGATGGGCCTTAATGATGGTCTCAAACAGTCCAAAAACATGGCTTGGTGATAAGCCTCTGGTAGTATGCAGTGCATCGCTAACTTATACTACAATAATAAATCTATCGACAGGAACTTATTCCAATTCAGTGCGATACCGTCCGGCTTGATAAGGTGAAACAGCGATAGGAGAAAAACAGTTATACGCTAGACAGTACATCGTATACAGCAACTTTCCAGCCTACAGGAGGGCAGGATGCCTGCAAACACATGGACTCACCAGGGCACAAGCTGCAGACTTCCGTCGCCACAAACGCTAAATTTGCAAGCAACCACCAACGGAACAAGCCAGAGCCTTTCGTCCGTAGAAATGATGACGCTCGTCTTCTAAGCTGACAACCATACACAGCCACATAATCGAAAAGATTTCTTGTCCACACTGTCTACGCTCAGGCACTCTACACACTCTCAAGTTCTCTATGCTCAAGTTCTCTGCACTCAACTTCTCTACACTCATATTCTGCAAGTTCAAGCTTTTCCCGTCTAAGCACTCTACCTTTACACTTTGGCAAGAGTGCCAGATATAAATGAATCATTACTATATGGTGTACATAAATACAAAGTTTGTAAATCTCGCCGATGTTCGCCTTGACTTGTTGGGTGTAATTATGTAGTAACTCAAAAACAAATTCACGATGCACCTCATTGGCGGCAATCTTACGTCGTGCCTGCATGATGCACCATATTGATGTTCATTACAATGTCTCTGCGAGGTACCTCGATGATACGTAAGATCTGATACTGAGGCAGCGGCTCGAGATGCGCTGAAGCTACGAGACGCTCAGTGAGATGGTGGCACAACTTCAGGATGGCGAGACTGTGAGGCACGAGACCTGAACAGGAGTGAGACAGTGAGGCACGAGACCTGAACGGGAGTGAGACAGTGAGGCACGAGACCTAAACAAGAGTGAGATAGTAAGGCACGAGATCAGAGCAAGAGTGAGACAGTGAGGCACGAAACCTAAACAAGAGTGAGACAGTAGGGCAAGAGACCTGAGCAAGAATGAGACTGAGACCCGAGATCTGAGCTAGAGTGAGACAGTCAAGAGAAGGAACGATCAAGTCTCCGTGAGCGTGATGTGAGTGGACAATTAGGAAGACAAACTAACCGTTGCCGTTGATAGAAATATAAAGAACCCCGGTAACTCTATCATAAATTTCATCTTACAAGTGTTTGGGGCGATTGGAACTCTGTCATTTTACACTAAATTCAGTGGACGCGTTATAGACCTCATGCTGTAAGCCAACCAGACGCGTCATAGTGCGCAGCCGCTGTGAATTACGTGTTAAGTATTTTATAAAAAATTTGAGTATAAAAAGTATATTTCTATAGGAAGTGCATTTATATAGGAAATTCGTTCATTTACAAAATTCATTTATGTAGTAAACACATGGGATAAGAATTCTATCAGCAGATCTATGCTGTACTGGGAGTCTCCATTGTATAAATTCTAGGTAGATTCAAGCTTGAACGTATTGAAATGATATTTTACTACCTCACATCAATACATAATTTGTATGTTTTGACAGAAACAGTAGAGGCAAGCCCTGTACTGCCCGTAATGCATACAGGGAGTCCTCAGGTTACGAACGGATTCGGTTCTTACGGACATTCGTAAGGCGGTTTGGTACACAAGTAGGGACTTAGGCCTAAACGTCACGGATATATGCCCTTACGTACGTGAATTATAATAATTAATGATGAGAACGTGTACATATGTAATATAAACAAAATATAAATAAATTACAGTTCAGACAAGGGTGAAAACAGGAAAAAACTACTGAGTGCGGGGATGACAACGACAGCTGCAGTCCAATATGGGGTACTGAGTGAGCATCTTCCTCGTTTATACGCTGCATTACCATGTATTCAGCCGTGCAAGCAAAACAACTAGTACTACACTCGGTTCGCAAGCTACGAACGGATCGTCGTAAGCGGAATATGAATTAATAGGATTTATGCGCTCGTTCGTTACGGCAAGTTGCCGTAAGTCGAAATGCTGTAAACTGGAGACTCCCTGTGTATACTTCAGTATGACTGTGATGAGTGAGTGTAGCTGTAATGCTATAATATGTATTTAACTTTGACTGCAGTGGGTTGATAAATCCGCTTTTATCGATCATTTATCCTCACCTGTAGCATCGTCGACCCACTGAGCATCGTTGAGGATTTTCTTGATTTGAGGAGCCAGCTTCACGTCCTCCAACTCGAGTCCTGAACAGCCTGGAGTCCCTAGCGCGGGTGGGGCAGAGTCGTCTATGAACATTACCTCGGGCCTGCAGGTAAAGGAAAACATTTATTGCAATGAGCTGATTCTATAAGAGTGATTTTTCATTCACTACTGTGTATGGATGTGACACCCAGTAAAAAGGTGATGCTCTTTTTACATGGAGTTTATCCTAAACATTTGTGGACCGACGATAGCTCTCTCTACCGCGGTATTCACATCACGCAAGTTGCTGTTGCTCGTTGTGAACATGACGTTTGGTAGTGGAACCCATTTTGTACCACCATAATTGAAAGGGTTAACGACCTTCTATCAAGCTCAACTAGCTCCCTTCTAAGCCTCTACCTCAAGTAGCATGACCGAGGTCGGGAGCTATTGCAGGGTGAAGCATCAATAGTATTAAAATTTTAGCGTTGGGAATTGAAAATCCAATCCCAATACATACAGTGTGTGATATATCAGAATTAGGTGAATTAATTTAATCATATTAATTAAAAAAAAAGCATCTGACACTCACCTGCAGAAGGCGCTGTTGAAGATTTGGACCGAGGATGAGGACCTGAAGCTCTGTCGCCTGTAGCAGATGAGAGACAACGCTACCAACGCTCCAACGAACACCAGGGCTAACACCCCCAACGCCGCCGCCCCCAGGGTGTCTGTGGGGTCCATACTGGTCCGCTACACTTCCACCGTAGTCGAACAGATAGCAGTCTATGCTTCTGCCGCACAGGTTCCTGGTTCGAGTCTCGAAACAGCATTCGAATTTCTTCTACTTGTTACGCAGGAGGGCAGGAAGACTGACTGACACACTGATTAACTACTTGACTATTTCCTCAAACTTCCAGCTAATCCCTACGTTTTCCTACGAGCCTCCACTTCAAGTCACACCACGGAAGGAGGGGAACAGTCACTGGGAACATCATCACTAAACTTAAGATATTAGCGTTACAAATTGAAAAATTAATGTATATGTACTGTACATTTGATTGAGAATGAAATGTTTGCACTTGGGGTTTAAAAGACCAGGACCAGCTGTTGTCCGAATTTTCTTGCGTTCTTTTTAAATCACAAGTAACTGAATAATTTGTCTAGCCTTTAAAAACTGTGATATTTCATCAGTAAGTCATAAAACATAACCTGGTTAAGAGAATGAAAGATTGATTATTAATTTGGGGGTACATTATAAGGCAATAAAACAGCGTTGATGTGAGAGTCTTTAAGTTTTCTATTTTTAAATCACTGTCTAAATATTTAGCTAACGTATAAATTCCTGAATATGCAATTTTCATTTCGTCGTTGACCAAAGAATTAATAATAGTATATCTTGAAATCCAACTATGAGAATTCGTGATTAAATGACAGGAATTTTTAAACGTGATGCAAGAGAATGCGCTCGTGCAAGAGTATACGCTCTGAAGAGATGCATTGATCATCATTTTTAATCTAGTTTCAGTTCATGGCCTTATTGTGAGATTCATCGTAATCTCTGTGTTTGATAGCCCCTGCGTCAAATACATATTTCCATAACATCAAACATTTTCTGAAACTCTCGATTAAGAACTAGAAATGCTTGTGAATCTATCGTTTACCGATCGTTATGATTCTCAGATGAATAGTGATTTAATTAATAAAAAGGCTGATTGCGTTAACGAGTATTGCCTCGGCATTTCCTTTAAATACATAGTTTTCAATATTTCCCTCAAATAGGTACTCCTCAACATTCCCCAGAAAAGAATACTCCTCAACATTTACTCTCCAATAGATATTCCTCACAATATTTCCCAAATATATTCTCTTCAACATTCTCCAGGAAAAATTTGCTGGTCCATTTCGATGTAAGTACTTAAAACATTAGTCGCCTAAAAATTTCCACAGAATGCACTAAACTCACTAGATAAGACCCTCTCTCCTCCGGGAAAAAGTATTTACTCATTTATATGATATATTAAGTACAACTTCCTCAAATTTGGTATATCACAATTTGATGGCCGGAGGTTTTGGAATTGACTGCACGAGTCAAGTTAGAGGGACCAGTTGATTGGTGTCTGTGTATCCCAAACACTGGTCATTGTTTACTTCTCTTTCACTGCTGAATACTTGTTTACATTCCTAATTTCCCGTAGCACTTTTTCTATTATAAATTTTTAGATAATTTCTTTTCCCGCTGCTAGCCGTTTTACGAGTAAAGTACGAGATGCATTTAAATTATAAGACCTCCGATGTTTTCTCAAGATTGAAAACAGATAGAAACATGCTGTTTGTTTTAAAATACGCGTACACCCGTTGCAAATGCGTGACAGAGATGACAGTTCTGTATGGTACTCAGAACTTTAGAGGTATCGGCGAGAGTGAGGACTGTTTCTGGTGCTAAAAATAGCGTGTGACGTCTGTGGTTCCGTTGAGCTGACTGGAGCTTCGTTTCAGGATTGAAAAATGGCATCCATGTCTCACCCATTGTCACAATCGATGAAAAGAAAGTTCCATTCATACCGTCATCACACGTCAACATTGTCTGGCAACATGCCACGCGTGCACGAACTGTCACACCTCGAATTAGATTAGACACATTTATAACCCCATCACCACATGTCTCACTCAACTGCCGATAAATAAGTTTCAATAGAGAAAATGAATAATTACATGCTGTTCTTGTAATAAAAACGTCGCCATTTTAAGCAAAAAAAAATAGTCCTTACTCTCGCTGTTGTCGCTAGAGTTGTACATGCCATACAGTGCTGCCATCTCTGTCGCACATACACTAGTGCACGTGCATTAAACCGCAGGTTTCTGTTTCTAGTCATGAGAAAAAATATTGGAGGTAATATAACTTGAATGCCCCTCGTATTAGAGTAAGGAAAGGACTATTATATTTCACTCTTCAGTGATATTTTTACTATTGCATAGAAGAACTTACTCACTTCTCCTGCCTGGTTCGGATGAACGTCGATCAGCCGGCGCGAGGGATTGAACACCATGGATTCAAGGTGGTCACCCAGTCATTTCGTTCAAGCGTATGAGGAAAGTTTTATTTGCTTTTATTTTCATGAGCTTAGTAGTTTAAGAAGATAATTTTCAGATGAATGTGAAAGCTTTAATATGAAGGTAAAGTGTAAATGTAAACAGTTTGAGATTAGCGTGATATAATGCATAATGTGCCATTTCTTCGAAACATTTCGAGTTTCAAGTCAAGCATAATTGTTCTCTACTCCACGAATGTACTAGAATTATTGAGCAAAATATAACCCATAGAAAAAAGGCAAACTGTAAAAAAGATTAATTCCCTAATAAATTGCACTCGTTGTGACATTGTGCAATGTCTCAAAAGGAAGTGATTAGTAAAATGTGAATTTTCTTGATGTATTCGTAGACTGTTCATTTTTTCAAGTACAAGTTGTATAAGCGTAGATACATATTTTACAGTGATTATATGTACATCATCACTGAGTATTGGAATAATTAGGTGGAAACCAGCATTCCATCATTGAAAAGTTTGCTCGAGTTTTTAAATAGGTTTTCATTCAATGACATACACAGTTGAACTGTTGATGTTTTCTTACACTTATTTTAAATCTACGAATATCTTCAGAGGCATCATAGTTCGTATATGTGTTTAATACAGGTATGTTTTTCCATAGCAGATGTGGGCTTAGGGACTCCACCACCTAATGCTTATTTTGTGCTGGCAGACGTAGCGAGTTCTGTGATAAGTTCTTGCCACTTCAACGGTAACCAATTTTATATACCATTCGGTTCGACACATCTAAGTTACGTAGAAATAAAAAATCAGTAAAACTACGTGCATTGTGGATATTTTCAGGACTCAGAGACAGTAAATATTGTGAACCATGTTACATACGTCCAATCTGATCAGGGTTTTTCATACGTAACTGATACTCTCACACACTCGAGTAACTTCACAAATACATGAGCAGAAAAACGGGTGCTCAAAGTCACACAAGATTATTATGCTATATTCAAAAGTGTATAAGTACAAAAAGATAATGCATGGTCAGGAAATAAGTTAAAACAGCAGAAACAATTTGGCGTACTACATTTCCCTAGCACCTGAACACGACTGAGTTGAGCGGCACGCACAACCGCAAGCGAGCCGGGGGCGGCATCTGAGCTGCTGCTGCTGCTGCGGGGCATAGAGATGAGGAAGCTGTCGAGCCCTCCGGCATCGTAGGGTGAGGAACAAACTCGGTGGTGCAAAGTGAAGCATTTCCAACATTGTTAGAGCACAGGCTTCCACTGCTGTGTTCCACAAGTCAGTGTACAAGCTTCCACTGCTGTGTTCCACAAGTCAGTGTACAGGCTTCCACTGCTGTGTTCCACAGGTCAGTGCACAGGCTTCCAGGGCTGTGTTTTACAGGTCAGTGCACAGGCTTCCAGCGCTGTGTTCCACAGGTCAGTGCACAGGCTTCCTGCGCTGTGTTCCACAGGTCAGTGCACAGGCTTCCAACGCTGTGTTCCACAGGTCGGTGCACAGGCTTCCAGCGCTGTGTTTTACAGGTCAGTGCACAGGCTTCCAGCGCTGTGTTCTATAGGTTAGTGCTCTGGAAAATTATGACAACATAGCACTGCAAAGCATAATTTACGCGCACTTTTTCTGTATCGATTAGTGCAGTGGTACTCTCTCTTAGAGGTGCAGTAGTACTTTCTTTTAGGGATGCAATGCGTAGTGAATTACTGGAAGTACTTCTAGACTGTTTTGTGACGAAACAGTCATGTTAGAACTCTGTAATTCTGTTTTCTAAACTTTGCAAACTGCCTTTTGAAACTTTGAAGATTTTTCATTAATGTTTTAAATTCCTTTTTAAAACTTTGTTAGTTTCTTTCTTTTCACATCCGCAAGAGACATCATAGAAGAACAAAAATTAGCCAAGGATCGAATAATTTTATCCTTAAAACACTACACAAAGCTCATTCGCCTTTTATTTTGTTTGAGTAGTGCATTTGTCTACACACTTTAAAATGAAGTAGAAAATTCTATTAAAAGCAAATTCGCAGTACCTATTAACTACCTCAACTGAATAGAGAAGTTGTTTGTATTATAATAAATGTTTACTTTCAGAATTTGATTCACAGCTGAAGTCATTTCATAGGTCTAGTAATAGGCCTATACTAAATTTCTCCAGGTCTGATATCCGAAAACGGTGGCCTGCCTGGTCCATTGCAGGATCAAGCAAACAACATGACTTAAATACTTGCTTTTTCTATTTATGTTGCATTTTCAAATGAGGGATGCCCGTGAAACTTCATTGTGTGTCTTCTCAGCGCACACAACACCGTGCTAGAGTACCGTGAATGTTCTGAAACTTGTCACACTGGCCCAGGATGCACTAAAATGAGTGACACTTTTATAAGTCAAACAAAATTTCATGAAAGTTTCCACAATGAAAGAGCAATGTTTGTTCGTCCAGTTCATGTTCGCAATTGAAGTTACAAGTAAAATGAAACAAAATTATATTATATGATAATTTTTTAAATCTATTTTATGGTCTTTACTGTATTTTGCTTCTATAAAACCTGCAAATGTGTCTGATCATTTTGTTGCTCCCAGTTTATTTTGGTAGGAATTGCATCTCGAGTGAGATTCTTATTTATGTTGAAAACTGTTGGGGTTTATGAGCCTTCAATTATTCCCTTGACACTTTTGCTCATATATATATA
>VCRD01001480.1:33819-49392 GCA_006783055.1 Trinorchestia longiramus | reverse complement strand
TATGATAAGGCATTTTTAAAAACCAATGATGTTACATTTCTTATGTACCAACTTTATTGGAAATATACGTTTTTGTTTTTTTGTTGTTGTTTGTTGTATTTCTGTTTGGAGCCTTTTTTGGAGGGCTCCAGTTCTACCAACCAATCAAAACCCATCGTATTTTTGGTAGGCTATTATGTTGGAACAAACGCTTATTGATTCGATTATGATATGATTTCTGAATGCCTCTTTTGTAAATAAGTTAGACTAATGCTGCTCAACATACAGGAGTAAATAACACGAACGTTTTATTCTAAGAAAATTATAACACACACAGGGTGTTCAATATTTATCGCTACAACTATTCTATTTACGCCTAGATATAATATAAACTTTTACCAGATACTTTTAACCAGATAATGGCTAAAGATCTGAATAGTAGAATAGCAATTATAGAGTTGCATAAGTCAGAAAAGTCACAAAGGGACATTGCCAAATCACTAAATGTGAACAGAATGCTGGTTTGGATAACACTTCAGCGATTCAAACAGACTGGGAAGGTAGCTAATAGGCCAGGGCAAGGTCGCCCTCGAACAGCTCGAACATCAGAATTGGGAAAATCCACCAGGGAGAAGCTGAGGAGCTGAGGAGGAATAGGCAAAAATCCCCCGAACAATCATTCGTGACTCATGTCAAGCATTCTTAATAACGTTTGCAGCAGGTTATCGACGCTGATGGAAAGCATATTGAATAAATTATAGATATTCGGAAATAATAATAGTTTAATAACATGGTTATTTTAGTTTGATTTGTATAGTTTGATTTAATTAATAAATGTGGGCAAAAAAGTTGTAACGATAATTGTTGAACACCCTGTAGAAACTTTCATCACATAATGGTTTTTCAGATACCCAACACATACTAAGATCTGCAGATGGGATGAAGTTATCGTGGTGATTGCACACAAAGTGTGAAGACCATTTATAAATACAAGTCAAGAAAGAGGATTATACGTACCTAAGTGCATTATTATTAACAAGAAAGAAAGAGGAAATAATATTTATCCAGACAAAGCTATGATACCTGCAGAGAAGGGCTGAATGTGTGTTTCAACCATTTAGCTAACATCTTCAAATTTATGGTGTAAAATAAAAATATTAGGATTACGATTTTGAATTTCAACTGATTTTGTATAGCATGGACTGAATGCAATGGAACATATATGGATATTCAAGTATAAGTCTAGATATCAAATTGAAGTTTATGCAAATGAAATAAGAATAGTATATTCTACGTATGTTAAGTACCTAGAAGGAAATAAATATCGTGTGCTAACTAATTTCATTGAGATTTTGTACTACATAAAACATAGCTTATAAATAATATAGCATTCAAACACATCTACACTCATTAAGATATACAGATAAGGCTTGAAACGGTACGACCAAAATAAACACAGGGCTGCTAAATAAATAGCCTATTTATGAGAACCTCAATGCGTAAACATGTGACTTGGACAGCTAGAGTATCCATAAGGGCAAATGTCTAAGATAAGTAGCCAATTTATGACATCAATGCATAAACAGGTGACTTGGACAGCTAGAGTATCCGTAAGGGTGGATGTCATTGTATACAAATGGGAGTTAACTAAAGTGATTAGCTAGCTCGTCACCGACCAGACAAATGTCGCTCTGCGGTAGATGTTTCAATCTAGTAAATGCATAAGTCATTCTAAGGTGCTTGAAAGGGAATAATTTTACCGAAACAAACGAAAAAAAATCTTACTTTGAAAAAACTGTATTGATAAACCAAAAGATACTCAACATAACGTGTCAAAACTTAAGGTTAAAAAATTTTCCTCAATACAGAAGAGAAGGAATTGTTGCATTATTTTCATCCAGGAAAGATAACTTTCACTGTTTTCTTTGTCATGTTTTGCTGAATATCATACAGTTGTGAAATTTAACACAATTTGAGCAAAGAATAGTTGAAATATTTTTGTGAGGGCCGTAGTACTTGCATCAGTAGCCAGTTGAGTGGTGAGCAGCTCTGCTTGCAATGCAGGAGACTCGAGTTCTAATTTCGTCGCCGCCATGATCTGTTTCTGGCTGATCATCGGTTGACGAGATACATTTTCTGTCCGCTACAATGCAGGACGTCCCAAGTAAGACTAGACTCTCATCAAATTCACCAAAGCGCTCCTACGAGTCTCTACTTCAATTCGCAGCATAGAGGACGGGAGCAGTCGCTAGGAGTATCAGGAGTAATCGCATGATATTAGCATAACAATTAAAATTCCATAGTATTTTTACTGTGCACTAAATTGGAATAAAGCGTCTGTTTTCTTTCCTTATTTCTGACGGTATATAAAACTCATAAAATTTTTCTCGGCTCAACTAGTTCACGAATGGCAGCTAATAAATTGTTCTGGGATTCATAAAAAGAAACAGACGGGATACGTAGTGCATAATTGTATGAAATGATTTGAAAGCAGAGTCTACTTTTTGTACAAGGATATTATGTGTAAAATACATTGTTCGTAAATTGAAAACAAGCAGCATCAAATATTTTATTTAGCAAAATAAAATATCTTTTTCGTTTAATAAAGCTACATTACTGGTGAAGCCGAATTTCATTACAATTTATTAAACGAAGAAAGTACTACCATGGAGCGGTATCTACGACCTGATCGCCTAGAGAGTGACCCCAGCCACTCCACTTCGGCCAATTAGTGGTTGCACTGGATAAGGACATTCCGGGCCTTCACTCAGGCTGTTCAACAGACTGCTCCAACTGTCAAGAAGCTAGATCTCCTCGTCAATTACATCGCTCCACAAGTATTTGACTGTATCGCTGAGTGCACCACATATGATGCAGCTGAAACTACCTTGCAAGCATTGTATGTAAAACCTAAATATGTAATATTCGCCCGACATGTACTGGTTACCAGACGTCAAGATCCAGGGGAGTCTCTCGATCAATTCCTTCAGGCATTGAAGCTTTCAGCAAAAGATTGTAGTTTCCAGGTGGTGACAACTGCTGAGGCTGCAGATCAGTGTAGAAGGGATGCTTTTATTAATGGCATGGCATCCAACGTCATTAGACAGCGGCTGCTTGAGAATAAAATGTTGGATTTGCAAACCGCTTATGAGCAGGCTCACACCCCGGAGATGGCACAAAAACATTCAGCCTCGTACTCTTAGACTCAGCTAGAGACTGTAACTGCTAGTGCTGTCTTACCTCCTGGCCCAGTTCTCAGTGTCACTGATGGGAACCGGGAGGTAGTAGAGCTGGATGATGATCCATCGTCCTTGTCTGCAGCTGTAACTCCTGCTGCTCAGAAATGTTTTTTTTGCTATTCTAAGCATCCTCGTGCTAGGTGCCCAGCTAAGGAAGCCATATGCAATTCTTGTAAGAGGAAGAGACATTACGCAAAGGTTTGCAGGTCAGGGAAGCAACTAAATTCAGCTCCTAATACCTACTCTGCTGCCTCGCATGCTGGGGAGATTAGAGGGAGATAGACCTCCTCTTAAGGTTTGTGGGTTAGGGGCTATGCAGGTGCCTGCTGCTACCCTTTTCAGTAATTTATCTTCTGATTGTAGACCAGTGGCAGTCAAGTCGAGGCACTACAGTGAGCCAGATAGGAAGTTCATTGCGAAGGAAACTGCTAGAATGCTAGAGGAAAGGATAACAAGGCCCAGTAATTCCCCATAGAGAGCACAGGTGTTGGTAACTGGAGGAGGGAACCACAAGTAAAGGAGGGTCATAGATTACTCGCAGAAAATAAACAGATTCACCGAGCTAGATGCATACCCCTTACCTCGCATTGACGTCATTGTTAGCAAGGTTGCAGCATATAAGGTAGTTAGTACTCTAGACTTAAAGAGTGCGTATCATCAAGTGCCACTCGGAAGAGGAGAAGCTGTATACAACTTTTGAAGCGGGAGGTAAATTATATGAATTTAACCGCATCCCCTCTGGGGTAAAGAATGTAGTGGCTTTGTTCCAAAGAGTAATGGACGATATTATTGAAAGAATGGGAGTAAAAAAAAGACGCCTTCGTGAATGTGGACAATATCACTGGGTGTGGGAGTTCAGAACAGGAGCATGATGAAAATCTTGAACATTTTCTAGCTGTTGCCCATGAATATAGCCTAGCTCTAAATGAAGACGAGTGCAACTACAAGGCTCGGTCCATCAACCTTCTGGGGTACTCCATCAAGGAAGGGGAGATTTGGCCTGATCCTGAGCGCCTTAAACCCTTATTGCAGCTTCCACCGCCTATGGATACTGCGTCTCTCCAGCGAACCATGGGTATGCTAGCCCATTATGCACGATGGATAAGCGGGTTTTCTGAGAAGATCCACCCACTTGCCAAAGCGAACCGGTTTTCAATGACTAAAAGTGAATTTGCAGTATTTGAGACTCGAAAATCAGAGATTGCCAATTCTGTAGTACAAGCAGTAGATCCCCAATGGACTTTTACTATGGAAACTGATGCTTCGGATCATGGGATTACCGCTACGCTTAGCCAAAGGGATCGCCTGTAGCATTCTTCACTGGAACTCGCTCTTCAAGTGAACAGAAGTATTCTGCTGTGGAGAAGGAGACTTATGCAGTAGTGGAATAGCTAAGAAAATGATGTCACTACCTAGTTGGTAAGCATTTTGAACTCATTACGAACCAGAGGAGTGTAGTCTTCATGTTCAATTCGAAAACTGCCAGCAAAATCAAAAAGGACAAAATAGTCAGGTGGCGTACCGAACTGTCATGCTATCATTATGACATAGTGTATCGGCCTGGTAAAGAAAATGTTGCTGCTGGTGCTCTCTCATACGTATGTGAGGTAAATGGTATTGATGGACTGCAGGAGTTGCATGATAATTTGTGTCATCCGGGTATTACCCGAATGGTACATTTCATCCGTGGTCGAAATCTTTCTTATTCTATTAAAGAAATGAGACGGATGACTAAGGCCTGCCCAGTATGTTCGGAACTCAAACGTCAGTTTCACAAACCTAATTCTTTTCCCTTGATCAAAGCTACGCAACCATTTGAAAGGCTAAATGTAGATTTTAAGGGTCCTCTTCCTTCGACATAAAGAAATAAGTATATGTTAGTCATTATTGATGAGTATTCTAGATTTCCATTTGTCTCTCCATGTCCAGATGTTTCTACTGAGTCTGTGATCTGCTGCTTGGTCGAGTTGTTTTCTATATTTGGTATGACAACCTACATTCATTCCGACAGAGGAGCTTCCTTCATGTCAGCTCTGGTCAAGGACTTCCTTCTGAAGAGGGGGGTGGCGACCAGTCGCACCACTCCATATAATCCAGAGGGTTATGGTCAAGTGGAAAGATATAATGGATTATTTGGACGACAGTTATGTTGGCTCTCAAAACACAGAATTTGAAGGTAACCACAGAATTTGAAGGTAAAAGGTTCTGCCTGATGCACTGCACTCTGTCCAGTTACTGCTATGCATGGCGACAAACAGTACCCCTGATGAGAGATTCTTCAAACACTGTCGAAGATTGTCGTCGGGTTGCTCTGTACCCTCCTGGCTTGCCCGAAGAGAACCTGCTTTACTAAAACGATACGTGCGACACAGCAAAACGGATCGATTGGTTGATGAGGTCGAAGTTTTGGAGGTTAATCCTCAGTATGCTCATGTCAGGCTCCAGGATGGCAGAGTAACCACAGTCGCTTTAAAACACCTAGCACCGAGGTCGGTTGCAGATCAAGACACTGACCGACTCGAGCCTCTTGGGACACCACTGCCAGCTGTCGAAGGTGAAGCCTTCCAGGAGCCGCTGGAACGTAATGCGGAGCCAACACTGCTTGTGGATGGCCCAACTCAGGAACCGCCCCAGCCACCTGAGCCATCATAACAGCATCCTGTCCCTCGAAGATCAGAGAAGACTTTACGCGTACCCAAGTACATTCAGGATTATTGTCGCTGAAATTTCTAAGGAGGGGAGAATGTGGTATTTAGCAGACTTTTGTGGAGATATCTCCGACAGGGCTCGTGGTTGTAAACTAAATTATTACCAGCCGTCGTAAGAGGAGCTTCATTAGTACATTGCTAATCAGGTTGTATTGTGTATAGGTGGTGGTATTTGTTATATATTAGATATATATAGTTAAGAGCTTCATGCAAGTTTAAAATTTGTGTTCTTTGTTGTTTTGCAGTTGTTGTATAAATGACAGAGTTCTTCGTTTAATAAAGCCACATTACTGGTGAAGCCGAATTTCATTACAATAACTAGTTGTAGTGGTTGTATCCTTTTATTTCTCTAACCCACTATTCACGTGCAGGTGCTGTGACTCTTATATTGCCTACATGTATGATTTTAAGGACCACAAAGTTGACAAGCAGAGCAAAGGTGTACTATTGCACTAAGAGTATTGTGCCTAATTGTCTGCCTGTAGCAATAATACTGAGGAACACCAAACCAGCAAGCACGGTATAATTGAACAGCTTAAGTGTGAATTCGGGGATTATTTATCCAAAATACATTAACTATGACCACTATGCTGTGAAACACGGCATAGGTGAATGCTTCAAATGGGTATAAATAGTATGATTATTATTTCTTGGAGTTCCAAGTGGTATATCGATTCGTGATTTTAGCGTACTTTTCCGGACTACCGGAGTACGTTGATCTTTACCGTTATTGTGCATAACAAATATAGTTAGCTTTGTTGTCGAAGCCCCAAATAAACACGGCATAAATGAAGAAGAGAGGTAGCCTATTTTATTTGCTAATCTTATCGGAATTTTCTTCTCTGTCGTTATTATTTGGGGCTTCGAAAACTTGTCCATGAAGCCTTAGGTCAGAAAGTAGGTTGATTTTATCCGTTGTTTATAATCTCTACGACCTGCAAAAGAAAGACAATTTCAAATGTTTAAAAAGGGATGGAGAAAACTCCCTTGTTTAACATTTGGAATTTTATATAAGTTAGGAAATAAATTCATGTACATCTTTTTCAGAAAGCTATGGTTCACACAAAATCAAACTATTCTCTCACATACAAAAAAATTAGCCCCAATGATCTTTGGTCTCTGTATGAAGAAAATACATTACACAGGTGATTAAAATTCTCGGAAGTATTCTGTTTTCACTATTAAAGAAGCATAAACCTGAATTTTTTTCAGCATGGTTTATAAATTATGCTCATTTTTAGCTTTTTCTTTATTCTCCTTTTCATCATATATAAAATATTTTTATCACTTTAGTTAATGTGTAGTTAGCCTTTCTGTATCATATTAATATAATTATTTTCTGTATTATCTAGTTTCTTCCAAGTTAAGTCAACATTCTAATACTTTCATGTACTTGAAAAGAGTCTTCCAGAAATGTTATAGTCTGTATAGCTTTGCACACTTTTTAAAGCACAGAATTATGATATTGACCATGCAAAATTTAAGTTACATGTTCTTTTAAGGTTAGTGTAGCTGTTTCCTGTTTTTTTATTTAGCTAGAGGTATGGTGAATGTGGGACTATTGAATACAACTAGAGCTATTGTATCATACTTAAATTTTTACTGCTATAAAATGCAAAAGTTTGATTCAAAAGGCTCAGCAGGCACCTAGTGACAGCTTTCCAAATTTTGATCTGAATTTTTTATGGCTGAAAAAGTAATACTGTGATTTTTATTCTGTTCAAGGATAGTATATATGTGTTTTCTTACAAAGTCATTTTATGTCATTTATCCTCATACAAAAGATGAGAAAATGGAACATATATTGAGATTCCATATTGGTTTCTTCTTGACATCTCTTGTATGAGCAAAAACTGCTGAAGTTAAATTGTTTCAGCTGGGCTATTGGTCACTGCAGAAACAGGAGTTTCAGTTTAACATGTTGCCTTTAACTAATGTACCAGCATGTCCACTAACAAAACGCATATTGTTACACATACATACCAATATATGAACCAATTTATCAACATGGGAAATTATAAACAGTGCAAAAAATCTACATTCTGATGGTCTACGATTATTGTATTTATTAGGAGTTATTTATGTGAAATTTCCCTAATTTGGTTTCCTAATCAATGTACACATGTGCAGGCAGTTGTATGGCACGGCTCATCAGGTTCACCAGCCTCTTCCTTATGAAGAAGAGCCATGCGAGTGTGATGAGGATGATGATGATGATGATGGCAAGACTTTGGCCCCTAGAAGAAGGTACCCTTCAGTTAAGAACAGAGTAACACATAAGTAACACCCCCTTTTAGAAAATTACCAACTAAAAACTATGAAATGTAGAGAGATCAAGGTAATTGTAAATGATAGAGAAGATCTTAAAGTTTAATTAAGAATTAAGTATGGAATTAATTACTAATTTACTAAAAAGGAGGTGTTTTCTAATTTTCTAAAAGGAGCCATTCTGTACATATGAGTTACTTTGTTAACAGATGCAGTAAATTTTGGGGCCTTAGTGAGTAAAATGGGTGCTCTATAGATCCATTTATAGCAATTACTATTATCTTTTAGTTTTGTGGTAAATTTTTGTAACAAATTTGAGGTTTATTCCTACATTTTATAAGTACCTCAATTTATGAGTAGAGTCAATATTTTATAATTTTTACTTAGTATTCCATCACCACATTAGCAAAAGTTTACTGACCATGAATAGTAAAATTGCTGTTCTTCTATGCTAGGTTGAGTACATAAGAATATTTATTACTTAGCACAGCATTATCATTAAAAATATTACATGTTATGATTCCATTTATTATTTTGCAACTTTGAATATATTACATACTCATAACCATAGTTGTAAAATATCTGGTAAATTTGACTTGCAGTAAGGCAAAAACAACTTCCAAAAGAAACTTCAAAAGTGTCTCCATGGGTCCAGTACAACCAACACGCTCTCCATTGAAAAGTTCACAAGCAAAACGCTCGTCTTCCAGTAAAGACTTGAGTGCCTGGAGGAAAGATAAAAGTGCTGAAGAGAATCACTACTCTGACGTCCATGACACTAGACTGCTGCGGCGCTGTGCGTTCTGTGGGAAGGACTTCAAATCAATGAGTGGTGCCCATGAAGTCCAGACCAAACAAGGAAATGAGAGACAGTCAGCTGAGCGGGAAAATTTTGTAACTGCAAAAGCATCTTCTAGGACTGCTTATGGGCAGGAGCACAATAGTGGTGGCTCTGTCGAGCAGAAAAGCAAGAGGGAACTTGACAATTCTGGTGTCAAGACCAGGAATGTTGCCGATGATGCTGTGGGAGCAGTTGCGAGCCTAGACCCGATGTATGAGTCTACCATGCACTTTTCCAAGATGGTGTCTGATCAAGGCTCTCTTGGTGTTCTGAAGTGTCATCCTCGCTTCAGGGAATATGATCTAATTCCTGGTGAGTGTTCTACGTTACACAAAAGGAAAGTATTTGACTGAACATTTCTCATTATGATATGCAAACATCATTTGTTTTTGAAAGCCCAGTTTGGAAAACATTTGGGGGTATAGGAATATCATAGGTATTGCATCTAACCTCTTTTGAGTCTTCCAGACTGCATGAAGGAAAATGGCATTTTTAGTGAACATCTGCCGTTTTAATATTTAAACCTGGTTCGATTTTATAGCCCATTTTTGAAATCATTTCATGATTGAGGCATGTTAGGTCAACTTCTACTGTGGAAAAAGTTGATGAATTTGAGATTTTGTTACATTTATAAAATAAAAAATGCCACTAGAGTTCAAATCTGTGACAATTGATGGCTACATTGATGAATAGAATAATAGAATAGAGTAGAATGAGGCTATAGGAACGAACCTTCTGGCCCATTCTTGGGTCCGATAATCACTTCGATAATTATTTGGTTACCCAAGTCCCATGCCGTAATTCTAGCCGCGTCAATCATGGCGGCAGTAGGATTCGAACCCGGGTAATGTGGGAATCGCCACTAAAGAGTCTCGTTACATCAACTTCAATATCAGTGACATTGCAAAAACAAGTACTTTGCTTTCAAGATTCACTGCTTTAGTTGCAGTCAAACCTGTTACTTCTATTTCTCTTGGGAATTCCAGTACTAGAATGCAACAACATCTGGTCATTGGGACTGCTTTCTTCTATCCAATGATCACTGTGAGCTTGTGTCTTTAGAAGTAAATAAGGGGAAAAACTCCTAAATTTAAAGGGTAATAACTTTATAGCCCAGTTAATGTTGTATTCATCTTTATAAACAGGTCTTATTTTTTATTAGAACTTTCTCTTAGTTGGATAGCGAGGACCTGTTATTCTGTATGCCCCTGCTCATCCTCCTGTCAGAAAATGCTTCATGATTTCCCTCAGCTCATTTTTCTGCTGTTATCTCGCTCTTTTTTTACTGCACTACTGCAGTTATTATTTATGTAATGCTTTTACTTTTAATTTTTAAGTATATACAAGAAAAATATACCTTTTATTTACGAACTTACATATTTCCAGCAACTCTCCTTCCCTTCCGACCGAGAGCCATCAAGAAGGAGGGGCAGGTAGACTGGAATGCCCAGGGGGATCGGGTGCCGGAGCCCGCCAGACTCCGCCGTCCGCAGTCCGGGCAGCGGGTGCGGAGTGGCAGTGCGCTAGGGAGACTCTCTGCCTCCACTGGCAACATCGCTGCGACACACCACGTTAGTTGTGGACTTAAGGGATCGCGTAGCATGGATACTTGTTTCTATCTTCCAAGAGGGTGATATGTAGCACGTGCCTGATTACTCGTCGCACGTGCCTGATAACTCGTCGCACGTGCCTGATAACTCGTCGCACGTGCCTGATAACTCGTCGCACGTGCCTGATAACTCGTCGCACGTGCCTGATAACTCGTCGCACGTGCCTGATAACTCGTCGCACGTGCCTGATTACTCGTAATACGTGCATGATTACTCGTAATACGTGCATGATTACTCGTAATACGTGCATGATTACTCGTAATACGTGCATGATTACTCGTAGCATGTGCATGATTACTCGTAGCATGTGCATGATTACTCGTAGCACGTGTATGATTACTCGTAGCACGTGTATGATTACTCGTAGTACGTGCATGATTACTCGTAGCACGTGCATGATTACTCGTAGCACGTGCATGTTTGACCTGCCGTTTTCCCGTGCTTCTTTGATTTCAATTTCCACCACTTCCCATTTCCCTTGAATTGTTTTTGTACGAGTGATTTTTTGTTTGTTGTTGGGATTTCTTTCAGGTTATGGTTCCAGGTATGGTTATGGTGAGATCCAGAAAGATTATTTTCCAAATGATTAGTATTACTAAATTCTATTTTCAATACCCCATTTTTTTATTTCCCTTTTTTCTACCTATCCTTGTTTTTTTTCTCATCTATATTATTTTTTGAGCTTCTTTTCAATTAATCTCTTTTTTTTTGTTTCTTTTTTATGTTTTAAGTCACTATTTCTCGACGTTAATTTTCAAAGTCTTTTTTTTCATGTTTTCTTTCTGTATCCATATTTTCTGTTAAAGTTTTGTTTCTCTCTCTCCTCAGAATTTCCGTGTAGAAGCATGTCTCTGTTGTTTAGCCTTTAATTACCTGTATATTTGTCACAACGTGGCCTGGCCATTGCTTCAAAAATACATAAGATATATTGTGTCACGCATTGAATTGTATGGGAATTGAAGCATAACGAAATGTTTCTGTTGAACCTGAATACTAATTTAATTATAAATTAATTCATGATCTTACATGAACGAGCAACATTTTTAGGTTACCTCAAAATTACTGGCTATTTTAAAAAAATTTCATGATAATTTTGTTGAATATTTACTTTTCAGAAACGAAATATCACTGAAGTTCACTTTGTGATAACATAGTCTACTCGTTATAGAAATCACTAACCTAATTTTTTGTACAGTTGAATAGAACTAAACTTCTTTCTCATGAATTACTTGTTGAACTTCTCAAATGTTTGGGGGGCTCGACAGGTCGTGGCTGCGACCGCCTGACTGCTTTCATGTTTCTTTGCTTCCTCTTCTTCTAAAGACTGTGCATAATTTTTGTTCTCAATATAGGGTACGGTAATGCTAAAAATAAACAACTTTGTAGCTGTGCGAGTGGAATAAAAACTTTCACAAGTTTCCATTAGAATTTATGGTTGCAGAACCATCAGTGCCGTGTGTCCTATTATAAAAATACACATGACACTTACACCTGCCACATATTTTGACGTCTTCAGTCCCGTGTAGCCTTTAATCTTTTAACAACCAAATTATTTTTAGACTGATCAAAATATTGCGTAAATTACCACTTATCTTTACTCATTTGTATGTAATTTTACCGTAATTGTGAACGAACCATTTAGAATATGGGACTAAAATGAATAATTTCTAATGGACTTGACCTACTATACATAGTATGATGGGCACTAATGGGTTAATGAAACACCTGACCATCACAAGTAACGCTCATTGAGATACTGTGTTGTGCAGCAGTCGTTTGGAGTGCGAGGTGAGAGCAGGCCGATGCAAGTGCGCTCCCAGACCCCCTGCGCCACAGTCACCTCTGCGTCAGCAGCGCGCGGGAGGCGTTTGACTGCTAGTGCTTCTACCCACGAGTCCTCCGACGTATCCCAGTGTCGTAATTGCAGGAACCTGTACTGGGGACGGTCACCTTGAACAGCAATAACACTTGCAAGTTTTATCTCTCTTGTGACTGTTCTTGTATCGTACGTATAGTGGTATTTTTGTGGTGCTCGAAAGTTTCTGTTGACCAAACCCATCGCCGAAGTAGCCAGGGTATGTGATGCTGACTGCATGATTGATGTAGTCAGAACTGCTCACTCTAGTCCAGGGGTTCCCTAGTTTTATCCCCCTTGATTATCATAAGTCTTCACGAACTCTTAATTTTTCAAGACACGATCTCAGCCTGAATTATTCCATAATACTTGGCTAGAGGCTTGTTTCTGCCTCCACAACTCTAGTTCTGACTCTCAAAAGTGCCTCACCATCACCTTGGGATGTACTCTTGATCTTGGGATGTACTTACGCACCCCACTTAGGAAACCGCTGTTTAAGTCTCACGTTCGGCAGGGAAGATAAATTGCATACTTCTTTGGTGATGCTTGAAGGAATCAAACTCAAAGTAACAAGCAGGTTTCTTAGTAATTACCACTAATTAGGTTCTGTGATGACGTTCTCTATTGGCTCTGGTTATCCACTCTGCTTTAGAGCGCTGTGATTGGTGTGACTAGCCTTAAAACACAGTCATGCTTCACACAACTCACTTTTGTCTTGCGTTTGAGTTATTTTGTCTCATCTAATTACTATCCCTGACTTTGCCAGCCTCACACTCAAAGGAGCAGTCTATTGTGTTCATTATCCGTAAGGTTTGGTGTTGTGTGTATGCAGTAGGATTGTACAAGCTAAGTATTAAGATAACTTACCTATGTTGAAGGGCTTCAACATTGTAACTCCAGGTTTTTTTCCCAGCGAAATCTTTGCTGCATCTACAAACACTTCTCTAAAATAGTTAACAAATTTGTAGAGTATGACTTGTTACACTTGTGTCTTCGTCACTTCGTGTGTTTGCATCGCTCTTTAGTTCCTGTTAGATGCTCTCCCTGTTGTCGTAATACACTACTCGAGTATAAGCCTCTAGAGCAGGGGCTCACAAGCCTTCTCTGACCTTGCACCTCTTCAATATTTTGACAGATCAACATGTACTCCTGAATTTTTGAGATATTTGAAAAAAATATGTTCTTTGATCTACATATATACATAAATATTTAGAAATAAATAACGTGACAATATATTTTTCGTTTCTATTGTTAACATTAAATGTACCCCTTTAGATAAGCAAATGTACCCCTAGGTGTACATGTACCCCAGGTTGGGAACTCCTGCTCTAGAGTTTAGTGTATTAACCCATTAATTCAGACTGCCAAGTCAACTTGTCACATAAAAAACGTTGTATAATTTCAATAGAGAATTGAAAGAAGCATAGTGGGACGCTGTAACTTGTTCAGAACACGTCCAGTACTCGTCTCGTTGCGGTTACATTCTATTTCAATTAATAACCTTCGCAGTATTGAAATTACATGACTTTTTTGATATGGCAAGTTGATTTGCCAGTTGGCATAAATGGATTAACCTATTATTCACACAATTTAATTTCGAACATTTCTACACTGTTGAATTCTATTTCTAATTTTTTTAATATTTTGTTTTATCTTATTATTAATTCTTTTTGAACATTACTAGTATAGCCAATTTCTGATCTAAACGTGTTCAGTGAAAATTGCCTGACTAAACATGTTCATTGCCTGATGTGAAAATATAATTTAATACGCAATTATAGATTAAGTTATACCTCTGTTGGTATTGCATGTATGCTAGACTAGTAGGTAATAGTTTCATGTACGGAATATTCTGTGTGTGTGCTGATGAAGTGCTGCTGCACCTGTACGAATAAAACCATTTCTTATTCTCGTCCAAAGAAGCAACCAAAGATCCTCGATCTGCTAAGCCTCATTTCTTTATTGTGCCTTAATAGCGTCATGACGATGTGCTTGTTTTACTGTGATATTTTTTTAGCCATAAGCTGTTTCTTCGTTAATTGTTTTGTTGTTGATGTGTTCTTTATTATTAAAGATGTATGGTGATGTGTGTTTATCACGATAGATGTATGGTGATGTGTGTTTATCACGATAGATGTATGGTGATGTGTGTTTATCACGATAGATGTATGGTGATATGTGTTTATCACGATAAATGTACTCGTATGGTGATGTGTGTTTATCACGATAGTTGTACTCGTATGGTGATGTGTGTTTATCACGATAGATGTACTCGTATGGTGATGTGTGTTCATCACGATAGTTGTACTCGTATGGTGATGTGTGTTCATCACGATAGTTGTACTCGTATGGTGATGTGTACTCATCACGATAAATGTACGGTGATGTGTACTCATCACGATAAATGTACGGTGATGTGCGTCCTCGTCGAATAATGTGTTCTACTTCATTTGTCGTGCAGCTTTGTTTCCATTTTATGCTGATCAAAATATTTGTTGTTGAATGGTTATCTCTTTCAGTATTTATTCGCATCACAAGTAGTGCTCTAGGAAATGTTATTGCAAGCGGTCCTGGCGGGGCCACACTGACCATACTACCATGCTCATTATACTACCATATTCACCATACTACCATGCTCATTATACTACCATATTCACCATACTACCATGCTCATTATACTACCATATTCACCATACTACCATGCTCATTATACTACCATATTCACCATACTACCATGCTCATTATACCACCATATTCACCCCACTACCATGCTCATTATACCACCATATTCACCATACTACCATGCTCATTATACTACCATATTCACCATACTACCATGCTCATTATACTACCATATTCACCATACTACCATGCTCATTATACTACCATATTCACCATACTACTATACTCATTATACTACCATACTCATTATACTACCATATTCACCATACTACCATGCTCATTATACTACCATATTTACCATACTACCATGCTTATTATACTACCATATTCACCACACTACCATACTCATTATACTACCATATTTACCATACTACCATGCTTATTATACTAC
>VCRD01001480.1:4872-33780 GCA_006783055.1 Trinorchestia longiramus | reverse complement strand
CCCACCATAGTACCACACCCACCATAGTACCACACCCACCATAGTACCACACCCACCATAGTACCACACCCACCATAGTACCATACCCACCATAGTACCATACTCTCATACTCAGTTCATATGTGTTGTGTGAAAGGCTTCCTAGTAAATTTTCTTAGTATTTAGAGTCCCTTTTCCTGAATTTATTTGAAAAAACTATTGCCTGCTGGTGAAGTTCTACCTGAACATTGCTTCCTGTGAGGAACTGTTACTGTGAACACAAAAAAGAAGTTTAAATACTGTAATGGATGTATCAAAAACTTTGTGTCACTATTTCATGGACTTATCAAATAATTTGTGCGATCGTATTTCATTTTAATGGTTTTTCTAACCGTTTGAAAACTTTTATTTCAAAGCGGCGACGCTTCTTACCGTGTTCAATCTCCAGTGATTTCAAAGTCTCAACAAATGTTGATGTTAAAGTGAAGGCTCTGTATACAGTAGAACCTTGGTTAACGAACGACTAGGATAGCGAAAAAATCGGTTAACTACCAACAAATTGGCTAAAAATTTGTCCTGGATAACGAACAAAGTTTCGGATAACGAACAGCAAGGCAAAGAACCCACGCGGTATCCCAACCTCAGTCGCGTTCGAGACGTTGCGGTCGAACGTTGCCTGTTTTTATCGTGTTGCATCCGCGTTTTTGTTATTTTAGTGCGTTATTAGCATAATATAGCCCTCAAAAATTGATTCAGTCAACGACCAGTTTTCAGGAACGGATTGTGGTCGTTAACCGAGGCACTACTGTGTATGATACAAGGTGCCCCCCAAAAAATTTATTCACTCTTTCATTGCCTATTACTCATATATTTTGTTTTGATTTAATTGTTTATTGATAAGAATAATGAGTTAAATCAAAGAAAAGAATATTGTATTCAAGAAAATTACATGTCATAAAAGAAAATTTTATTATCCTCTCCGAGCTCAGTCTCCCACTGTAATGAGCAGTCAAATATTGGTTGCATTTTTTAGGCACGTACTGTATGAGCTCGTTCTTTCGGAACCTAAGAAAGTACGTCTTGCGTAATGTTGATGTTTTCTCTCTGAAAGAAGGCGACTGCAATCACATGCAATGCGGTCTACACATCGTACGTCAGGAGTGTGTGTGAACTGGGACCAGTTTGTTTCTGAAGAACGCGAAAAGAATTAGGAATTGTTGGTTATCTCAGGCGTCACACAAAACGCATGCCTTCCTCCTGATCGTGACTAACCTGGACAATAAGTAATGCCAACTGAACATGACGATTGACGTCAAGTTACACTGGACGCCCAATGTTGCCATCTTCCTCGCCGCCGCTCTCGGTCGCTCTAGTTTTTCAAGTTCTCACAAACTTCCCTCGCATCTGCAGTAATGTGGCAGGACTGCTGGCGTTTGAAACCTCAATTCGTTTACCTTGGATCTCAAATACTGAAGAACACACGCCACTTTTAATAAAATGTTGATCTGCGGACTATTTATCATCAAGCATTTTTTTTGTTGCGATGTGTCCCTGTAATTCAGCAGACTTGATGGCTGTTTATCTGCTACGAAGTTAAAACTTATTCAGTTTAAGCTTATTCTAAGCTTTCTCTTCCATATCCCATATACTTAATTCTTAGGGAAATAAATTTGAATACAGTATTCACCAAAAATTTGGATTATCATTCGATGAAATGCGTTTTGCTCGCATTTTTTGGTTTCTGTAACGACCACAGGTGTGCTGTCGACCTGAAGCCTAGTCAGCACTGCAACAAAATGTTCATCTTGATTCTTCGCGTAGCATCGAGGCTGGAAAGTGATAAAGCATGTGGATTATGTAGAGTATATTTATAAAACTGATACATCCATTCAACACTCCCTGATTTTTACAGAATCACAGAAGAAAAAAGAAATGCGCGTCCTCGTGGCAGATGGTTGGACATACTACTTTGTGATTTGCTGCTTCTTTTCTGCGCTTTGGAAAAATGGCTACATCAACCAGGCGGAAAATTGTGTCTCGGATTACCTCTTCTGAGCATGATTCAGTCTTGATCAGTGAGATTCAAAGAAAAAACCTTGTCAATAACTTTCAAAGAACTATTTAAAATATTCGTTTCGTAATTCTTTGAACTGAAGTTTCATGGTTTCGGGAATCATATTTCCCAACAAAAATACTATCGGTGAGTCTTCGCGGTGTGTGCGCGCTTTCAGAGAATTTCTATGGATTGGTTACCGATGGTTTCAGCTTTGGAAGAACACGAGGGCTGCAGAGAACGTTAAGACGAGGGGCGTAATCCTAATTCTTAAGACGAGGAGTACACTCCGTGGTCTCAATAACTTGGAGAGCTGGAAAGTGACCCGTAGTCATAAAATCACAAAAACAGCGTAGCACAATCTCGACGCAGTTGAGATGCTGTACTTCGTAAATATTATACTGCAGTATTATTCAATCGTATTCGTCCTTGTTTACCTGCTTATAGAGGGTAAGAAAGTTGTCAGAGACACAAGCCTGAGGACCTGTTCAGAATCTCTATTCCTCTGTTACAACGTGAATAACACAACAGTAAATGTTTACAGGATCGAAGAAAAAGATAGAAACGAAGTACATGCAATTTTTAAAATTCTTACAGTTAATTCAGGCACATACTCTCATTTAATCTAAACGGCACGTGAAGAGTTTCACGGTTCTCACTCATTCGCAAGACCGCTTCTTAGTTCGACGATGAAGATGATCGTTATGATGAATATCAGTGATATGATGTGTCACTAGGAAGCTTACTTAAAAGAAACATTCCGTCGGTGCCAAAATGGGCGTTGAACCATCGGAATGTTCTACAGCGCGAATTGCTACGCAGGAAATGTCAAATTCTGTGTCAGCGGTTCTGAATGTGTCAATCCGTGAGAGAAAGAATAGCACTGCCTTTGTTCTATCTACAGGTGTGCCAGCAAACCATCCTACGGAAACTTATTAAATGATATACTCCGTGTTAAGTGTTCAAGATGGAATAGAAATGAGGTTTAGGTTTTTCTGTAAACTTAAGAAAAAGTTACACCCCACACTACTGGAGCGGATCGATCACCTGATTTTGTCATAAAAAAGAATAGGACGTGACAACCTTTGCTTTGAAAGTGAAACTGTTGATGAATATTTGTAGTACTCTTGTTTTACTACAACAAATAGAATTTGTGAAATCTGAGGAGTCTGAGTTATGGCACCAGAGGCAACAGCTCTAAAAGACCCCATCATGGACCTCAATGGTATGGTGGTGATGCAATGAAAGTTATGATGATGGTGATGGTCGGACTCGCATCGGGTTCATTAGTAGACACTAAAAGACGGAAAGCTTCATGTCTTGCAAAAAAATCGAGAACAAATATCGCCAAGTTTTCTAGATTACTTGAGCATAGGGACACCAGGTGAAACGTGCTTGTTCACGCAGAGCGAAATAGTCCTAACATTTCTGACGACATTCATTTGCGCTAATACGAGTAATAAACGCACATGCTGGATCAGAAACTGTTCGAAACAGAATAGTAAGAATTACAGTAAATTTACGTACATGCATTTTTAATGGTCTCTCATTAGACATTATGTAATCAAAAGACCTTTAATAAAAAATCTATTTAATGCATGTTAATGATCTATTAGATAAATGCATTGCTTGAACACGAAAAAGCTTGCAATTTATTGCATCATTTCTCCAGGGGCAAAGCAAAGTTTGCATCGCGGGAAAAAAACAGAAGTCGGACCTCAGGGACAGTGAAGTTATGCCCAGCGTTCGCAGCGGAAACAGGAAGTTAAAACAGAAAGAAATCATTAACTCTAAATGCGTGAAAGACTTCGATCGATCGTGCGTACTTGTACTTAATCGTTCCTTTAAGTAGTCTGCAACTTGTACGGTCGTTACACTACATCGAACTGCCACAGGTGTAGGAATGTGTGTGTGTGTGGTGTGGGAGGGCCTAGGCATGTACAGTGTAGCAATGTAGCAAGGGAATTGCAGGTGATGTCATGAAAGCTGACTTGTGTGCCGAATTATAGGAGAGGGTCGTGCGAGTGAGGGATAATGGATGTTAAGTGGCAATCGTCGGCATGCAGATAACACTTTCTAGTAGGTGTGAGGTTAGCTTTGGCCTGTACGACCAGCACGACCACAAACGCGTCACTGCTGGGTTGCCGTGTGCCCTAAAATGTCATAATCACAAAAGTCAAGCGAGTTAATTATTATTATTAAATTGATTTTTCGTATACTAGAGCTTTGAGAGACGTAACATTTTTTGCGTGAGCATCTCATATGTCATCTCCAAAACAAATATTAATTTCGATAGCAATTTAATTTGTTTTCACCGTAACGAATATCCAGAGGCCCTGGATGGCTTCTGGACGATTATGGTGAAGGAGCAAATCCTCTAAAGGCCTAACAACCGTAGGCTTGTTAAATTAGGAAAATTCATAATCAGAATTTTGTTGGTTTTGCTAAATATTTATTTATGAAGAGAAATCAGAAGGCCGTGAAAACACAATCGACATGCCTGAATCTCTATTTGTTTTGGATGTGAAGCCATGATTTGCTGCTGAACTTCACTTGTTCTGTACATTCATATGGTCTAAATGACGAGATCATTTCCAAAACACGCTGCGTTTTCCTACAGAAATATTTTCTACCTGTAGAAAAACGATAGTTCTCACTTGCATCGTACGAGATCATGACTTCGTGTTTGGAAGTTTCTTTCTCTTCATCGTAAATCTACCACTTGAACTGAACTAAAGCTGCTATAGCGGTACTGGCAAGAATTTAAGCAAAAGCGAAGTTTATGAGCATGTGGTATTTACAATATACACAAAACAGAAATAATATCAAATTTATAACGGAAAAATATCATTGCCACTCGAATTTAGAGGGCACTTGGAAGAAATAGTTAGAATGTCGTGCTGTTCACGACGCTGTAAAAGTGTATTTCTGTTCATAACTTTGTAGCCACAAAATATATCTAAGATGTCAGTATCACTGACTAACAAATTTTGATTTACTCAACAAAATTTTATTTTTAACTCAACAGAAATGACTTAACGAGGGTTGTTATAATCAAATGACAGACATGATCTTGATCTTCAAGATCGTAGTTAAATATTGAAGATCAGAGCCACGAGTAACTCGAACCTTCAAAATCTCCCAACTTATTCATGCTTCTCGTTGCTTAACGAAGGTAAAACAGTTTTTGTACACCCTGATGGAGGAACAGTCGCTGCAATATCCAGAGCCGAGCCACTTTAAGGTGGCTTCAGCGCTTCTTTCTTCAGCAGCGGCGGAGTCGGACATCGGGGTCTAAAAACAACAATGGAGCAAAAAAGGTGCCAACCGTCTAAGAATCTTTTGGTGGGTCGGTCACGTAGGTCAGCTCGTTGAGGTAGAACCTGAAAATCAGACTCTGTTAGCATTTATTTAATCATACAGATTCTTAAGTTTTGATTAAAAATATGTGCAGGTTCTTGACTGTGTCATTTTGTACAGAATCATTCAGGAAACGTTGAGCTAATTTGCATGGTGAGCGCTAACAGACCCCGACTTCGCAAGCTTCAAGTCAATTTTTTTTACCATCGCTCGGTGTCGGATAGACATTTCCAAGGCGATAAAATTATGCCAATACCAAACACATATCTTTTATGTTTTTTTATGGCAGCCACGCCGTATTTGAGTTAGGTTATCTTACTTTGTAAAAGTTTATAGACTGGAAAAATAAATATGGAACATAGACTGCATCTTCGTATTATTTTGTCACCACAAATTGCGGAGATAATATTTAAATCGTGAATAACACGGATTAGTGGCGTAGAGAGTTTTATAAAATTAGTCAAGATTCATGTGCAAGAATTCCACGTTTGCTGCACTAGGACATGTAGGCCAGCAGCAGTCATAAGACTGACTAGCTTCAGAGCATCAGTACTAGTATTGGAAGTATTTAGAATGAGGGCTTAATGAGATAAATACCACCACCGAGATCATCAGAAGTTCATTTGATTGCTTCTTCAGATTCCATACATGCGTGCACGCATGCGTGAGTGGACAAACAAAATATCAACTCCCAGAATGTGTTTAGATAATTTAAAGGGAAGCGACAACTTACAGTATGTAAGCTATTCCATTGAATATTTAAATAAATACCCTTCCTCGTAGCAGCTTGATTTCTGTGCCAATTTCACTGGAACTTTCGTTCATGTGTTGTGCTCTCTTGGACTTAATTTCCATTTCAAAAGAATGCAAACATAACATTAACTAGAAATTTAAATTGAATTACTGTTTTACATTTCCTAATGTAAACTATTACATCAAAAAGGGTAACCGTATATCAAATTTAAAAACTGCACTGTTAAATCTAGTTATGTGTAATAATCTTATGATTCATGAGGATTTTTATTTGTTTATTTAGCTTTCGTAAGCGTGTTGGTTTGCAATGCGTTAGTCATGTCTGTCCCCCTCTGTGACCCTCCAGTCCCCCCACTACTGAGCAGTCCCCAGTCCCCCACTACTGAGCAGTCCCCAGTCCCCCACTACTGAGCAGTCCCCAGTCCCCCACTACTGAGCAGTCCCCAGTCCCCCACTACTGAGCAGCCCCCAGTCCCCCCACTACTGAGCAGCCCCCAGTCCCCACCATTGTTGCGCGTTGTTGCAGTCCACATTGAAGGCCCAGTCACAGATCCTGTACTCCTGGTTGAAGGCTGTATCGTTGGCACACATGTGTGGGATGCGCCTGCCGTCCTCATCACAGAGATGAAAGAGCTGGCAGTTGAACTCCTGGTCTGCGTAGAAGCCCACAGGGCGGTCTGTGCAGTCGAACGTGAATGTCACGTTGGGGAACTCCTCCCATCTCTTCACCTGTACAGCACGAGAACTTTATAGTTATATTTGTAACAAATATGTACTTGGTTCGCGTTTCAGGATATATACCATTATATGAATAGTAAATAGTATGTGTAATATATAGGACATAGTATACAGTCACTCAAAAAAGAATAGCCCTTATTTAAACTAGCATATTTAAGCCCCCATGAAGTTAAAAGTTTTCTCATAAAAACATTTTGTTTATTTACTCATTGTATGTTTTTGTTGAAAATTTCATAGGGTTACATCTGAAATTGGAAATTCAGTAATGAGTTCAATAGAAGCTATCAAAAGCGTGCGTGCGCAAACAAGTCTGTGAAATCCCTGTGAATGATTAAGGTGCCTGTGCGTGACTGATGCATTAGCTTTAGACGGCATGTAGCTTAGGTAGTAGCTCAACAAGGAACCAATCGCCTTGTCACTGTTGTATTGTCACTGTGATATTCTATTTTATTCTACTCACCCTACTGAGCGTCGGCAGAGAGCATACCACAGTGCAGGCTGGAGGGAGAGTCAGAGAATAAGTATGTTGTACTAAGTTGTCGTACGACAACGTACACGACACGTGTCAACCGCACATGTAGTACAAAAGTTCTCGTACTACTGCGCACATTAAATGTATCAACCGCACATGGAACAACGACAAGACAAGAAGAGAGAAAGAAAGAAACAATACGAAGTGAAATATACTTCCTTATTCAGAGATCAAATCAACAAGAAGGATATGAAGCTGTCCACCAGGGAGCTCAGGTACGTAGATATTTCCTGGAATAGGTAGATAAGAATGACCAGAACTCTTTTCTCCTGTCTGCTCCTGGAAAAGAATAATGACGGACGCACAAAAACAAGCTGATGTCCTTTCTTTCCTTTGTCTTTGTGTCCTTCGCACGCCTCGTGAGCAACTGAAACTGGAATGCTGTTAAGTAATGAGAGAAACTTAATTATTTTAATGTTTTACGAACAAAAAAAAGATACTACATTCAAGGAATAGATGACATCAAAATACAATTTCCCATACCAAGCCTTGACACTTGGCTGATTTTCTTTCTTGTCTATGAAGTGACAAAGCTTCAAAGTCTTCTTCATCGTCTTAACTGTTGGAGCTCCAACGAAATACATATACTGTAAAAGAAACTTTTTTACGATACCTATGGCTTCAGCAAATTTAAGGATATTTTCATGGTCTAAAGGTGCCCAAAAGTACTGAACTTTAGGTAAATAGAAGAAATTTCTACAGTTTAGGGGAAATGTAGAGTTGAAAATGGTATTGAAAGCCCATTATAGGTTTTATATACGACGATAAAGAAAAAGAGATCGTAAAAGGGCTAATTTAAAGACACCCAGTTTAATAACAATAAGGAAGACTCAGAACGCTACTCGAGCACTCAAAGAACAATCAGCCAATCCTTATTTTTATAAAACATTGACAATTTCGTGCATTAAAATTTCTTATTTTAGTTAACGTATGCAATCACAACTAAGAGAAGTGTAGACTGAAACCTTTAGTATTGTTTTTATACAAAAATATTGTTACCGTTAAAATATCCCTTTCCGAGTAATGGCAGGTGATATTGATTGCTTTTAGTTTAGTTCTATAATTTTTTATATCTTAAGTGTCCCCTGCCGGGTTATGCACGTAACACATCTGAAAATAAATCATGTAGAATTAACCAGCGCGTTTTTTGAGTGCGAGAGAACGGTCGGGAAATTAGGTAGACTTTAACTTTGTACATCGCATCCGTGATGAAAAATATGTACACGACCAGGGCAAGCACACGGAATTTAGAGATAATTTTTAGGCATGTTAATTTAATTTAGATGCAAAACTGTTATTGTATTCACAAAATACCTTTATCTTGTGACTGTATCTTTAAGAACAGGAGGCACAGAATGTACAGTACAACTTAACATCAAACGGTTGTTGGGTATTCTGCTTACTTTAATAATTTTTTTCACTGTATGACTAAATCGAGTTCATTAATATGTATACAAATTCAGGCATAAGTAAAATAGTCGTCAAATTTTGAAATCCACTACCAATACCATTGAAATACTTAAAATAATCTAAAAATCTACAGAGAATTAAAATGACTAAAAAATTAGCCGGAAGATAAATAATATGAATAAATAATTCCTAATCAAGGGCCTGAAAAATTGCAATACAATGGAATGAGCTAAAAACTAAGTGCAAAATAAAATAATTGAAAATTTGCTGCGAAATTGCTGCTTTTGTCGACGCTGATGACCGGCGCAGTTGAGGGTGTTTACAATCGACGGGGCTGCGTACTTGGACGTACCTCATCCACAGGCCCCCTTCCTCAGGCTCCCTAGGCCCCCCAAGGCCTCCCAAGGCTACCCAAGGCCTCCCAAGGCTACCCAAGGCTACCCAAGGCCTCCCAAGGCTACCCAAGGCCTCCCAAGGCTACCCAAGGCTACCCAAGGCTACCCAAGGCTACCCAAGGCTACCCAAGGCTACCCAAGGCCTCCCAAGGCTATCCAAGGCCTCCCAAGGCTACCCAAGGCTACCCAAGGCCTTCCAAGGCTGCCCAAGGCCTTCCAAGGCCCTCCAAGGCCCTCCAAGGCTCTCCAAAGCCCTCTAAGGCTCTCCAAGGCCTTCCAAGGCTCTCCAAGGCTCTCTAAAGCCCTCTAAGGCTCTCCAAGGCCTTCTAAGGCTCTCCAAGGCTTCCGAAGCCCCCCACGGGCTCCCAAGGCACTCCTAGTCCTCAAAAGCCCCCTCCACCAGACCCCCAGAGGCTCTCAAGATATCCCAATGCTTCCCCAAGCCCCCAAAGCTCTCTAAGGCCCCAAATGCCTCCTCAAGGCCTCCCATGATCCCCACAATCCCCTCCCCCCCTCTGATCTTACCTATGACCACCACAGAGATGGTGAGGAAGGAGGTGAGTTGTCTCGTCATCGTGTTTCTGAGAAAGAAATAAATAAATTAGAACTAAATCATGAGAACAATGCACGTGATCAGGCAATGAAAATTGCCCTGAAAAAATTGTAAGGTAATAAATAAAGGAAAGTTAACATTAACGTTAAAGCTACCAAGCATACGAACTCAGGTAATCAAAATCAATTTAATGACCAATTGAAAATTGCAATAATTAGCACGAAATGAGCAAATAAAAACGAAACGATATAATCGAAAAATCTTCGGTGAATAAATTGAAAGTACATAGGAACAACTAGAGCCTAATTTGTTCGGCATATTTCACGCCAATCTTAACTAAATAAAGTTATTACCCTGTTTAAAATTTCATCTCTGCCAGCTGTATCGTGATTGGACATTGTACTAAAAAATTATTAGTCCAGAATATTAGAACATTAGCCAGAGTCAGATCAGATATAATCTGTCAGGTATTTAATTACAACGGGATATTGCAAATAATTACTAACGTATTTATACATATTTTTACTATTCTGTGCTTTTGTACCGCTTTCTGTGTATTTTTCCGCATTTCGTTCTGTACTGCTTGAAGAGTATAGTCTACTTTTTGCATTGTTTTGCAGCCATAATCTAGCAATCAAGCTTGTGCAGGCATAACCTAGCGTGTGTAGCCATAACCTAGCGTGTGCAACCATAACCTTGCGAGAGCAGCCACAACCTTGCGTGTGCAACCATAACCTTGCGTGAGCAGCCATAACCTTACGTGTGCAACCATAACCTTGCGTGAGCAGCCATAACCTTACGTGTGCAGCCATAACTTTGCGTGTGCAGTCATAACCTAGCGTATACAGCCATAACCCTGCGTGTGCTGTCATAACCTAACGTATACAGCCATAACCTTGCGTGCGCAGTCATAACCTAGCGTATTCGGAATTCTACCACTTTCCCTATCGAAAACTGACACTAGGGCGGCAAATTAGTTTCTCAAATGTAAGACTACAGCGATGAAAATTTCTACCAAACGTTAAAATGAATTATAAATGCTATGCCAATTTTTAGTTTCTCTATTGCAGGCTTTGTAGAATCAGAAAACTTTAATGACACTTTGAGCTAAATTTTGGTACAATAAATGATAGGTAATCTTTAATTTTTTTTCTCGAGAACAACACAGAGCCTCATTATTATTATTATTATTATATTCCTGGTCATTGAGCCTCAAGAGGAAATAAGACTCAACGAAGGCAATCAAGGCAGGCAGGAAATTTCAAAGTTCACAAGATTTAAACTTTCTTAAAACAACTAGCGAAAATAATTTAGAATTCCAAATGATAAATCGGCTTATTTATGAAGCGGTATTTATTGCATATAAACGCTTGTGTTACCTATGAGTGTGTCTCTATTATCAGTTGTTGTAAAATCAGCTGCAACAAAATTTTATGAATTATTGCAGCTTTGGTACTACGTCTACAACTGATCCCACAGTACATGAAGCGACTAAAAATGCATGCTAAAAATTATTGCATTTTTGGTACTAGATCTACAACCGGTCACACAGCTCATGAAGCGTGCATCCTAACGGTTGGGTAACTGGTGGTCTGTTTGGCTGTACATCAGAAGGGCCCAAGAAAAATTCAACAAAAAGCAGACTTCGATCTCGCTGCGTTGATAACATATCGAGCACTCCGTGGCCTCGGACGGTCGTGGTCTTTTTCTTCATCTGAACGAGTGAGAGTTGCGCAAAGTCCTGACATAATCCAACACTTTCGAGGCCCGTAATCTTGATCTAACTAAATTTATTGGGCAAATGCATTACTCTAATTCGCTGACGATGTGCAGAGTACGATCAAGAGTGGTTAGTCTTGTGTAATTAGCACGAGAAGTGCCTGCTTATCAATTGCGAATCACTCGTCAGATTTGTGTTGAGTGACAGTAGTCTTACGGAAGTGGTGAGTGGTGAACTTTGTACTCGACACTGGATGAAAAAACTCCCATAAACACGTATTTACCTGATCAAATAAAATGTTAGCAATAATAAGCCACATGCAATCTCGTTACTTCCTTCAGGATGAGAAGCAAAGAAAAATCGTTCGATCATTTTTCATCTTATTTTGGGTGATGAAGGAAAACTGTAGACGGATCGGGAGTGTAAAGCCCGATAAATTGTTTGTTCCTTCGCCTTTCAATGCCATAATTTGCTCTTCTCTGCCTACAGAGTTTGGGTTCTGCAGTTGGAGTTGAGTTGTAGCTTGAGTTGCTTTGCATGACATAAAGACTAAATGTGCAGGTGCTAAAATTCCTATTCCTATCCTGGCACCTTTGCTCTTCTCATTATCTCGTCCAGCAACTCTCGCTTTCTGTGATGGCTCTCTGGCTCGCCTTGAGGAACCTCTTTTGCGGTGACCGCAGATGAGCTTTACGTTCTTGAGTGAGACTTGTTCTACGCAGTGATTTGTGTGAGGGGACTTGTGCTACGCAGTGATTTGTGTGAGGGGACTTGCTTTACGCGGTGATTTGTGTAAGGGGACTTGTGCTACGCAGTGATTTGTGTGAAGGGACTTGCTCTACGGGGTGATTTGTGTGAGGGGACTTGTGCTACGCAGTGATTTGTGTGAGGAGATATGTTCTACGCAGTGATTTGCGTGAGGGGACTGGTTGTACGGGGTGATTTGTGTGAGGGGACTTGTTCTACGGGGTGATTTGTGTGAGGGGACTTGTTCTACGGGGTGATGTGTGAGAGGGGACTTGTTCTACGGGGTGATTTGTGAGAGGGGACTTGTTGTACGAGGTGATTTGAACAACGGGATTTATTTTACAATGTGGTATTAAAATAGGTTCCATTCTTTTACACCCCACTCCTCTGATGTTGGCTGACTCTGTCAGTGATCTTCTGTACTTCAAGCCGAATTATTTGCATATGTACATTAGTTTATTAACATTGACGTAATAATACGGTTTAGCAGAACGGCAGTTATGTACAGTACATGCTCATTTTTTACTAAATGGTTCCGGCAGAAATATTTGGTAATGATTGAACTTCCGTTCTCAGTACAAATTTCTACCATGGAGGCGACCAAACATGTACAGGCAGACCTGACGAGTGAATGCCCTCAGCCTGATTTGTTTGTGCACTTCTTTGCCTGCATTTGTGAGGAGCAATGAAGTGGTGAAAATAATGATAAGATGCTCTACATTTTTGCTTATAACTTTATAAATATTGATTGATATACAATAAATTTTTGACCATAAGTAAGGAACAAAACAAGAAGTAAGTGTGCATTCGAATTTTATATTACAGTATAGTTTTTGTACAGTTATTACAAAAATACTTTTCAGAGGATCAAAATTTGATGAAAATAAAGATGAGACACCTTGTAAAAAATTACGTCTATCCAAAATATTTCACCTTTGACAACTAAGAATAGAATCAAAACAACACACCTGTGTTCCCCTCGACTGCAAGTAGACATTGTAATATCTTTTAATCAATTTTAAACTGTGAAATATTTATATTTTACAACATCGGCAGAGAAAGTTATCTCTCAGAATTTGAAAAAGGTCATATAATAGCTCTAAATAGTCAAGGATGTTCCTATAATTCAATTTCGAATCAGATTAAGAGGTCAAGAACAGTAATTTGATTTTTTTTTGCAAATTCCTGAAGCGTACGAATCAAATAAATCCCCTGGATGTTCATCCAAGCTTACTCCAGCCAGTCGGCGCCGAATGCTACGTGAGGCTTCATCTACAGGAAAGAGTTCCAAAAATCTTTAAACATATCTAAAGTTCAATGTAACTCCCAGAAGAATTAGGCAAATTATCTATACTTCAGAATTTTTTATTTAGGAAGAGGAAAACAAAACCAGAGCTGAAGAAGATACGCAAGAAAGGACGGGAATAGTGAGTGTGGGAAAAAGTACAATGAAGTGCTGACAATTGGGCAAAAATTATCTTTTCAGACGAAAAGAAGTTCAATCTAGACCAGCCTGACGGTTTTCAATACTATTGGCAAGATTTGAGGAAGGATGAGCAAATCTTCAGCAGAAGACCATTTGGAGGAGGATCAGTAATGATTTGGTGAGTTTTTTGAGCAGAACGTAAGGCGAGTCTGGTACAGGAAAACAAAATTCAGTGAGGTACACTGAAGTATTGCAAAACAGTCTTATACCCTTTTTTGATAATTTTCACCAGAATACTTCCGTAAGCAGGAGCTTTTGTGTGTTGTCCAGGAGTGCTAGGGAAATTTTTTCAAGAAATTCTTAAGAATTTAGTGAAATCAATGAATGATCGTAGTCTGGATGTTTTGCAGGGGAAAGGAAATACTTGTAAATACAACTCATTTTGATTTTTTTGTCTGCAACATTCATAGTTTCTATGAAAATGTTATTTAGGGTAGGGTGTCATTTTTATTTCCATCAAATTTTGTTCCTCTGAAGAGTATTTCTTTAATAACTGTAAAAAACTATACCATAATATAAAATTTGAAAGTACACTTACTTCTTGTTTTATTCCTTATCTATGGTCAAAAATTTATTGTATTTAAATCAATGTTTATAAAGTTATAAGCAAAAACGTAGAGTGTTTTATCATTATTTCCATCATTTTAGTCTCTTTGAACCGTTTCTGTGTTCTTGTTCAGACACACATTGATGTAATGATGGCCACAATTTTCTAGCTATAATTCTCCGGCTCTAATGATCGTAAGAGTTTGGCTCTATATATAAATTATATAAAATCTTATATCAATACCTGCAGTTATCATGCATACTTATAATTATATTAAAAGGTCCAGTCTAATTGCTCATGTAAAGTTGACTCTTTACTTGAAATTGTTCAGTTGCAACCTGTAGGCAAACAATTTATGAACATATGAACAATGTTCACTCACAAACAAAGAATACCTGATGTTCGATCAAAATTTTCCATACGACACGCGAACACAGGGTCGCAAAACAGCCTCACGACGTCACATCGCGTTCAGTAGAGAGCCTTCAACTGCTTACAAGAATGCGCAAGGATGTCTGCTGGAAATCTCCAATTTTATTACGATGATGTGAATAAATGTTAGTGCTCGGCTGCATGCTAAATAAGATGGCCAGCTCATGCATAATACCTGGCAGGCATCAGCCACATGGTCCCGGCCTTGGCCGACGCAAGTATTTCAAGGAAGTGCTTCTGTCTCTGAGGTGCTAAACATGGCTGCCGACAGACTACGGAGAGAGAAGCTCTTGAGAATTTATTTGTTGTAATTTGCGGTCTCTGTTTTAAGACCGTATGCTCAAGATAATAAATGCAATATATTAATTTGAGCTGAAACACCTTGAGATAACTTCAACTTCAACTACCCTTTTAATTTAAACTTGAAGCCATTCTGCTTAATGCCGTGATTTCGAAGACGTGTTCCGTGGGAAACTCTTCTATTGGGCGACGCTGATCCATGATCCTGAAGTCTGTGAGTCCTGGACACCTTCTGACGTCACGATCAGCGAAGTGATGGTCAGACTGGTATAACTTGCGTCGATCAAACGTGCTTCTTAAGAACACGACTTTACTTTAATGAGCTTGTATTCTATGTACACAGGGTATTGACAACCACGCTATGAAGAAAATCAGCTGTGAAAGCACGATTTGGCTTTAATGAGCTCGTATTCGTATACACAGGACATTGGAAATCATGCCATAAAAACAATCAGTCGTGAAACTATGACTTTGCTCGATTGAACTTGTATTCTAGATACTCAGAGTATTGTCAATCTTATCCTGAAACTGGACAGTCGTACAAACATAGCTCGTGATGGAATTCCAACCGTTCTTTAAGACTCCATTGGTAGATGACCACCAGGAAACGGTGTTCCTCAAGTTTCAGTAAGAATTAACTCATCATAACTAAAACAAAATTCAGTGATTTTAATTTACTGTATTGTACAGCTTTCACAAAATTTTAGTCCTTCCGTTAAAGGATTCATCTGTTCAATCTCGCAAATTTTACAGCGATCGTAAAAATATAATCCGAAACTTATACCGGCCCTCAGTGTCATAAAATAAAAAGGAGTAATTGCTTTTCTACTCAATTATTCAAATAACACAGGATCAATCCTAATTCCAGGTATATCAAAACAGACGTTAGGTTATGTTAGGCACTAAAATAATTGAACAAGGAACTTGAGTGGGAAGAGGACGCTTCTAAATGAGGAGCTGCAGCGGTCAAGGTCGGCTGCTGCTGAGCTGTGGACCCGGACACCAGAACACTTTCCTGAAGACGACACTTGAGTAGCGGCACCTGGAGTCCCTGCAGCAGCTGGACACGTCACTGACGACTCTTTACGAACTCTGTATGTATTTTTTTTACTTTGTCCTCAGTCCATTTCACCAGTTCCATTCCCTCTTTCATTACCTTATCTTATTTCAGTTCCGCAGCAGACGTGTGTGTTGCTTCTGCCAGCTGGCATGCCAACGGGCAGGTATTAGTTAATAGCACGCTAATTTAACTCTGAAGTTTCTCTTATTTCTCTCGTACAACTAGCCTATGCCTGCCTGAACATATTACTCTACGTGAAACACGTGAAGAACATCACGACCATCTCATGGAGGAATCTGAAGCTACTTGTAACTATTGGAGTAAGAAATTCCATAGACAACTTTGAAGTAAGGATCTACTTTGAAGATTTGTAAAAAGAATTTTTTCTTTAGAGATCAAATTCACGGGTAAAACCAACCACCTAGTTTCCAGGCAAGGACTTCCTGTCAAGCTAGATTTGACAGAATAAAATACAGAATAATTAATTCAGGGGAGTAAAATCGTAGGAATTAAATTAAAGAACAAAGGATGACATGTAGCTGTTGTCGAAAAGTTTGAAAAATATTTCCAAGTTCATGAATTCCGCGCATTTTCTCGTTCCTTTATCGTAGTTTGTGGTCAAATGAAGACAAATTCCTCGTTTCATTAACATATGGTACGATAAAGTAAAAACTAATTCTAAAAACCTTTACTCTCAGTTTGTTTAACTTTGAAGTTTTTTCGTTACCAGTTAACAGATCCAATTGAAAAACACCAAGAAACGACGATCGAGAACAGCATTGCACAAATCTTGCGTTGTTTTTTGCATGAGGTGCGCGTTCGTATAGAGCTGAGGTGTCTTATTGAGACAACTAATGTCAGTATTTTGCATGCATTTATTGGGCGTTGTGTTAATAACAAAGACCAGTAGAAATATCACGCTGATTGACGATTGTCTATGACGTATTATGAGAGCTTTAATATAAAGTGACACATGGGGATTATGACAGTGGTGCTCAGTACAATGCAACATGTGAGGATTGTTACAGTGATGCTCAGTACAATGCAACATGTGAGGATTGTTACAGTGATGCTCAGTACAATGCAACATGTGAGGTTTGTTACAGTGGTGCTCAGTACAATGCAACATGTGAGGATTGTTACAGTGATGCTCAGTACAATGCAACGTGTGAGGTTTGTTACAGTGGTGCTCAGTACAATGCAACATGTGAGGTTTGTTACAGTGATGCTCAGTACAATGCAACATGTGAGGATTGTTACAGTGATGCTCAGTACAATGCAACGTGTGAGGATTGTTACAGTGGTGCTCAGTACAATGCATGTGAGGATTCTTACAGTGGTGCTCAGTACAATGCAACATGTGAGGATTGTTACAGTGGTGCTCAGTACAATGCAACATGTGAGGATTGTTACAGTGGTGCTCAGTGCAATGCAACATGTGAGGATTGTTCCAGTGATGCTGAGTACAATGCAACATGTGAGGATTGTTATCGTAATGTAATCATAAATCAGTCACTCTGACCTACTTTATACTTAAACCTTATTGAATATTTACTCCATAACATACAATTAAACAAACAATTCACCAACAATTCAATTGAATACTAACGTCAAACCAAGTAATTAGTGATGCTTTTTCGCCCGATTTGGAGTATGCGTTATTGCCACAGTATGTGCCTGAAATTGTCAATTAGTCAAACACGAAAGTATAACACGGACAAATCTCAACAAAAATTGAATTTTAGCGAACACATCTAGCGTAACATGTTGTCCCTTTAAATCCCACGTTCCTACTCATACTCATGGATACAATCATAATTCCATGGCTTTAGTGCGAAAGTTTCTAAAAGAGAAACTAGAGTTTCTTCAAAGGACGGGTCAGGATGAAATATTTGTATCTTACAACTCCTCCGTTCTCTTGAGCGCAACAAATACAAGCAAGTTGACAGGCGGATCCTTGTTTTCTTCCTGCCCTCAGATAATAAAGCGCTCCCGCCCTGTAACTGAACTTGACTTTTGAACCTCAGCACAACCCCATTATTCCCCTCATCCTCCTCCGCTCCCTCCAGTGTACCCTCTCCCTCTTCCATCCCCCTGACATATACTCGTATGTATCCCTGCATTTGCCGCTCTCGAGCGCTATGTGCAGCTGGACAGTCTTTACAAAATCTGTATTTAATTTTTTATTCTCCTTAGTACATTTCACCAATTCCATTCACTCTTTCATTTCCTCATCTCATTTACCATTCCACCTTTCCTTCTCTAATTCTTAAGTTTTCTGCTCCCCGTCCGTATTCCGTGCATTTCATCCTAATAATCAAATTAAATATGCTAATTAAAGTGTAATGTTATTTTTTCATTTCACAACTAACGTCTAAACGCTGAATAGTTTTAATAATATATTATTCTCCTTATCAATATATGAGGAAAGTTTTGTCAGGACAAACTATGGAAGATTTGATTTGGCATGCAGAGCACTAGCTCACCATACCGGTAGTCTTAATTCTCGAGTTCTGACACAAAACTTCCATTACGTTATGTAAGGGATGCATGAGAACCAGCGCCTAAAACTCATTTTTCACTCCTTTTTCAAACACTGAGAAAAAATGCGTCAATCTGGACTTCTGTTGATTACGCTTGATCTGCTTCAAAGAATTCTAGTCTCAATGCTGAGATGCCTTCAGTTATCAGAATGTTGAGTAGACTTTCAGTGAGAGCAGCACCACTGAGGAGTGATCCTTGACCGAGCCATAGACCCCCTCTCTCCCTCTCTCTCTCTCTCTCTCATATCTTTCTTCTCCACTCTTACTCTACTTTTTATTTTTCTTCTTCTCTGCTGTCTTTTGTACATTTGTCATGATACCTTCCAATTCCCAAAGCTTTATCTCAAGAATTACATTCAGACCACCGTCAGCATGCCACTGGATTAGACTTTGCAGAAATACCGTACAATAATTGCAGAGGAATGCGATATTGTATCAGAGCTATGGTGCAATCCGAGCCATACAAAGGTACTTAAAAGTACGCCGTATTGATAAAGTTTCAGTTGAAAATAAAGTATTGTACATAATATATAAGCACGATCTTTGGTTATTTTAGGGTTCTCAATCGACCATGACTAATGGCGTAATGTTATTGTTGTGATGTCTTTATTTTAGAGCAGTTGTAATGGGCGGTAAATGATTTTAAATATCGCTAATTCGACGCAATTCATGAGCACGTGGCTTTGATTGATCATCAGTAATTGTTGAAGTAACTTGACTGGCCATCAGTAATTGTTGAAGTAACTTGACTGGCCATCAGTAATTATTGAGGAAACTTGATTGTTATCAGTGATTATTAAGGTAACTTGATTGGTTATCAGTAGTTATTTAGGTAACTGGATTAGCAATCAAAGATTGTTGAGGTAACTTGACTAAGCAGCTACAATTTTTAAAAGTAACTTAATTTACTGTCAGTGATTATTGAGGTAACTTGATCAATCATCAGTGATCATTGAGGAAACTTGATTGACCGTCAATGATTATTGAAATAACTTGATTAACAATGAGTGATTGTTGAGGTAATTAGATCCATCATCATTGATTATTGAGATTATTTGATTAATCATCATTGATTATTGAGGAAAATTGATTGGCCTTCAGTGATTTTTAACTAAACGCCGCGGCCATTCACACACAACTACACCTGACTGCTTCCTGCGGTCAACTTCCATGTTTGCTGGAATGAACTGGGGCATACGATGTTTTGTATGTCAGGATATGAGTTGTTAGTGCTATAGAACTTTGCCTTGGGGCATACAGTTCTCATTCTTATCAGCTTAACTCAAACACTGACTCAAAAATTAACAATAGCAAGACTAACAACGAATGATCGATGTTGGTTTTGATTTAAACATGTACTTGATAGGAGATAGTTTGAGGCTTAGACTATTTTTATTTCAGATTATGGTAGGTGGGAATATAACAACACCAAAGATATACATACTGTTCACGAAAAATGATACGAACATCATTGTTCCGAAACTAATCAACCAAAATGCTAAATTTCGAAACTTTGACATCGGTATTGTTTATACCGTTAAATGCATTTTTCGTAGAAACTCTGTATATTCGTCTCGTTTTTTATCATCTGAATTCAGATGAAATCAAGTTGTGCAGTAAACGACGGAATGGCTTATGTCTGCGAGTCTTGAAAAACTAAAGAGATTGACAATTATGATCCATATCAACTCTATGAAAATTATTGATGTTTTCTCTCGTGTGATGGTAGTAGTAATAAGGTATAGTGATGTGGAATGATGTGTTAATGTGTAAGGATGTGTGAGATGTGTTATAAGGATGTGTGAAGGTGAACGGGTACTTGGGGAATGCGAGCAGTTGGGCCTCAGACCCATTAAAAGCCAAAGGCAGCCGCGCAGCAGAACATAAGCAAAACAAGCAATGTAAGCAGTTCTGAACGCTTAGCAGATGAAATGTGTCCTACGAAAGCCTCGAAAACGTGGGAAGCATTGAAGAAACTAACGGTCAAAATGGACACGGCACGTATCAAAGGCAGACCGAATGCAAAAGTCGGGGGTAAAAGTCGGGAGGGTGTTTCTAGAAAACACTAACGGATTATATAAGCAGCAGTCAGGAAACCAAGCTAGGTCAAAAGAGCAAGGCGTCATAATGTGAACACGAGTGCTAGAAGCGACAACGACTCTACAGGGGGTATCTACGAGCTGGGGGAAGCGATTGACGTCGAGGAAGCGGGAGGCAACGACAAGCTAGGGCAAGCAGCCGATTTCAAGGAAGCCAAAGACAGAAGCATCGGTGGGAGGTAAGACTACTTCTGGAATAGGAAACAGAAATAAACGTAATAGCGCACCTCTATCAAAGCATAAGCGTAGTAGGGCACCTCTAACAAGGCATGCACTTACGGAGGATTTTTTCACTCATTTTAGGGAGGGATCTACGAGATCTACGTAACCTACGGGATCAATCAGGATCAGGATCTATCGGAATTTGACGGGTTCTACAGAAATTACGGGAGCTATCGGGATTTACAATATTCACAGTAACTACAAGTACTGCCAAACCTACTACGAGTGCTACTTCTGGGAGTAATTGGATCATTGAAAAAGTTCATATAAATTTTGAGAAAGTTTCACCAGTAAATAACTCGGAGGCCGGGATTTCAGCGCAGCTTGGATTTAATGCCTACGTGATTACTTCGGAATATCGACAACAGGAACCAAGTGGAAATATTAATTAATACAACTTTACCTTGGGCACTTTAAACCAATAGAGGTTGGGTACCAGCTGGAGAAGCGCTCACATATTAGGTTGTTACAAAAATAATGGCTGCTCGAAGGCCAACGCATGCTTCTAAAATCAGCCATTATTTTTGTAACAACCTAATACAATGTGAACAGCAGGACGGCCGACGATAGGCGTAGGGCTCTACCGAGTGTATGTTCGTACGTGCGATGAACCAAGTAATCGTAATTCTTCGCTCTGCTAGTCGTCGAGAGTGAACTGAATAATTTTGTCAGTGAATTTGGTTAATGGGATTGCAGTGATTAATAATTCATGAAAGTGTATTTCGTTAAATGTTATGGGTGAGATTAAGTGAAGGAACTGCAGTGATCTTCAGTGTATGTTGGTGTGTTCCTGTGTATTTAGGATGTGTTGCTAGATGGAATAGTGTTTAGTACCGCAATCACTCGGCATTGTGTGATTTAAATAATTATTGTGAGTGGAATTGTTTGATTGAAGGAGATAAGACTACTTTGATTCATAACAAAATTACGTGTTTTTTCGTGTGTTTTTCCAGTAGATGTTAAGCTTATTAATTGTGTTTCTACCCTTATTGTGTTGGCCTCATTAATGCATAGTATATCATTCATGTCAGGGGATTTGGATTCCTCCAATTTGTGACATCTCTCTCTCATTATGAAAATTAATTGCATTTAATTAACGTAAAATATGTATGTTATACTTCATCTTGTAAGAACTCTATTAATGCTCGTAATTATTACAAATTTATCCTGTAACCATGTAGAGAGAGAGAAAGCACGTATCACCACACTCGTCTTGGATCAGGATACAGACTGATGTAACTCAAAAATGCTAAAAGGATACATGCCTCAACCGGTACATGTACTCTAAACATTGCATTATGGATACCACAATAAAAACTGAAAACTCAATTTTTATTAGGGTGTTTTCGGGTCCTGTAACTTTGGGACACCCTGTAGAATCATTTTCAAGTGTAAAACGTTGAAAGGTTTTCATCCCAATGCAGTAATCGTGGTCTGCAAAACATCACTTACAAGCATAAAAGGACATGAAATTATCATTACAAAATAGAGCACATTCAATGAGTGAAGGGAAAGTATCACTCACAGCTCAGGCTAAGATCTAGCTTCTAGCATGACCTACCTTGTATACAACGAATTACATAACGCATCTCCTGCTCAAACGGTAGAGAAATCCGGCTCTCATTGCCTCCACCGAATAATTTGTCTCAATAAATAACCGGAGGAAAGACTTGATCTAAACTCCCGAGTAACGCAGCTGAGTGCTTGACCACTTTCACTGGAGCAGTCTATGAGTTGTAACCGCGGCTTGATGAGCGTGGTCGCAATGCTGTATAGATTGCTGGATTTTTTCGACAAATTGTTGAGGATTTTTGTCAAATACTACAAACAATGTGGTACTTGAAATTAACACTGGGAGGGCTAAAGATGTCAACCTAAACAACGGTTAATCAGACCACGAAAAGTCAAGCAAGATGCGGTGGTAACATTCATTGTATTTCAAGTTGTGTTCATTTATGATTTAAAACTCGTCAATTGACGCCTTGTGTCCTTTCAGGGCTCATTCGCTGCAAAATCTGACTGAACATGCAGCTGCTGGGACTTATGCAAAGCCTCTTAGCGTATTTTTGCTCTTCCTCTGCCGTGCCTGGACTCAATTGTGTACCATCGTTAGACGTAGGGGTTGTTCCCGGCTTCTTAATTGATAACTTGTTAAGTAATCGCTATAATAATTAATGATGATTAAATTCCATATAATTTACTGACGTAATTTATAAAGGTGAAATTATCGCCTCTCCCCCTAGCAGTGCAGACACTGAGGGGGGCAGCTTTCATCACCCCGATGCACACGCGCAGCTTCGACGCAATAAAATGAGACGCAATGGCGCAATGTTACGCATGGGTGAGCCAGCGACGCATAATTTCAGGCGATCATATTGCCTCGTAAAGACCGCATTGGGAATGGCACATAATGACCAATTCAATTTCGAAAGCTGATGTAAATTTAAATTTCTGCGTCACGGATTTTTCGCTTTAAATTCTTACACGAAACTAGTGATTTTTATTGGCTTCCCGTGACTAACAGAATAAGACTTTACATTTGGTCAAAAATACAGAGCTAAAATGTTGATTGGCGTTCGCAGATCTAATAGATGCTGGCATTAATACGTTTCCCTTGGAAATATTTACTAGTATGATACATGTGCGAACATTTTATCAGGAAGAATTGAAAACGTGTTTCTAGCTTTCCAACCCAACGCTCTAAATATACTTTTGTGACTGATGCAAGTTTGAGGGCTGCTAGTGTATCTTTTAATACATTTCATGATTTATATCGCACTTGTTAAGTGGGCATCAGCTGCAGCTTTTACAAGTGCTCACAAAACCTTAACCGTCTGCACTCTGAACGAATATCAGTGCCGAAAACTGGACATGACAAATCTTAACACGGATGTTTATGAAGCTGAGGACGAATGCTGAAAGTGATCGTCTCCTGTACAATTTCAACGAGTGTATCTCGTGGGAGGAACATTGTCTCACAGGTCCATGGCATTGAACTGTCAATCATCCCCAACTGTGGAAGCTCGTTGGCTCATGCCACTATGAAAAGATGAGCTTGTACAGGGTGTGGTGAATTGATCGGACACATTTGTAGATTCATTAAAGTGAAATAGAATAAACTACGAAGAAATGTGTTTACGAAACGAGAACCAAATTGGAAAAAATAGCATTATCTTTATATTTTACAAAAAACGCATATTTTCATTCTTCACTTCATTTCGCATTTATTAAACCTACAAAAGTATGAGATTATTTGTCAGCCCTTGTATTATATAACCAGGACCCAAGCGTGTCAGTTTGAACTGCGCAAGTTCACTTGAGACAAAATAGACGACCTTCTGGTTCTGGTCAAAACTTTCCAAAATCTGAAGACCCTGCAGGACTCCAAGTGTCAGTCGTGAACTGAATATTGATGGCCGAGGCAGGCAGAAGATGACATTGCAAAGGGACCGCGCAGTTACATTCATGTCTGTTGGAAACTCCTAACTGCCAGAGCACGTCTACTTCAACTGTTCCTGTGCTTTACTATACAAAGAAACCACGTCTACCCAATAGCTTAAAAAATAATCGTTTCTAGGTCTATTTTTACTGCTCGTGTTCTTTACTACACAAAGAAAGTAAATCTACTTTTATCTCGATAAGGAGGAAAATAGGTGTTTCTACGTCGTCTTCTTCTGCTTTTATGCTTTTCTACGCAAAGAAAGGGCTTCTACTTTCTCACCAGCATCTCAATCATTACTGTATACTATGATCGCTTGCTGTTTTTCAGCTCTAAGAAAGTAGTCGTTTTTCACCTAGTTTAATTTCTTTTGTATTTTTCTAAGCAAAGAAAATGACTACTTCTATGACAGTATTTGATAATCACTTCATGCTTCTGCTATAACTTCTTACACATCTTTATTTTTCTACTTTAAGGAAGGTGTTATTTCTACCCCTACTTATCCTAGGCCTACACTGACGTTCGATCACAGTTAATAATCATATCTCGCTAACTACTACTTTTACTGGTATGATAACAGCAATATAATACTAATTACTTGTATGATAACCCAGACTATAATACTTATTGCTTGTATGATCACCGGGAATATAATACTAATTACTTGTATAATCATATGATTGGAAGAACAGTTGCGACGAGCTTATACACCAGACCATAGCGAACATTACTCAACCAAGTTGACAGTTGACAGAGTTTACAGTTTGGAACATCGCGCAAGAATGACTTACAGGGCATGTGAAGTCATTTAACACGTTGACTCCGAAGTGGTACGTTTGTGGCCCACTTAGGTTAGGTTCTGTAATTTTTTCAGATCCTAACCTAAGAAGTTAAGATTTACACCGGTCAGGCAATCGGAGGCAACGTGTTAATATTTAAATCAAAACCTCCACTCCGACACATGCACATGCCGTACACGGATCTTGCGTAAGAATGCGTGTGCATGTCCGTGGCCTTCTGAGCTTAGATTTAGCAGAACCAAGAGATTGGAGCAGCAGTTAAGCTTGCAATTCTCTCCCTTCAGAGATGCACTGTAGAAATTGAGAGCAGGCAGTGTAGGGGTCAGAGCCGGTCTCGGCACTGAGCACCTGATTATTACATTCACGGGTCAAGGTTGGGAAGTAGAACACGTATGAAGTCAGTGTGGTTGTTTTTCTTATATACGCTACGTTTGCTCGTGTTGTCATTAACTCTTCGGACCTGAGAAAGTAAACGGTCAGATGAAGCCATTATAATTTTAAGGTGTAGTTTCACCTCCAAGTCTCCTGTGCGCTCATAGTTTTGTTCAAACTTTGTGTTACTTTGTGTGTTGACTCAACGTATGGTCTTCTCTCAAAAAGAAATAAATACAATTCTTCTACTGCTCTGTTAAACACGTTTTACAGCAGCGTAAAGCGTTATTTATGCCCTTTTAAGGCCTAAAAGTTATAAATTAGTTCAAACGTGGCACTTTGAGCTGTAAATCAATAAAAAAGGCTGCTAAATTATAAAGGAACAGTAAACTTAATGAAATGCACTAAGATTTCATTACACTACGAGACCTCAAAGCGCACCGCACAAATTCTAACCGAAAACTTCAATTAAAATAGTAATTAAATTGTTGTAATCAATATAATAACAGTATTAATTACTTAATCATAGTTATCTCATTATTCATAATTGTTAATAAGGCTGGAACTCACATACTTGTATTTTGAACCCAATCAGGTAAAATGTATTTTGGTCAGAAACTTTGAATCATGCATAACTCACAGACAGATCATCATACAAACCTTCAAAACAAGTTGAGCTAAGTCTCTTTAGAAGCACAGAACAACGTCCGTTAGTTCGCTGGCTCGAAATGAATTGCTTAAATTTCTCTCCAACTCCGAGATTAAAGTTGTAAATTTACGCAGCAAAATGCCAAGAAGACCAACGACTCACACAAAATTCTGCCCTCCTACGCTTTTGGTCCATCAAATTTCATACTTTGACCCTTAGTTAATGAAAATAGCACGGATCTTTGAAGTTTTTCGCGTTAGTCGGTTCGAAGAAGCCTACCTCCCTGTGTTTAAACTATTACGTCAAGATATGTTTCCAATGCATAACCCGAGATTATTTTGATGTTGAGCTCTTAGCTCTCCACATATGAACGTAGCCCTCTACATATGAACGTAGTCGTCTGCATATGAACGTTGTCATCTACATATGAACGTAGTCGTCTGCATATGAACGTTGCTCTCTACATATGAACGTTGCCCTCTACATATGAACGTGCCCTCTACATATGAACGGAGCTCTCTATATATATGAACGGATGAGTGCTCATGCTCCCTTTAAGCTGCACCACGGTCGGCCTGCAGGCAAGTCTGGGTCAGAGCGTGTCTTTGTGTTGGATTTACGATGGGCGGTGAGTGTATCGCACGATATGGTCAGTGGTCAGCGACACGTGTGCGTGCCATGCTAGCAGGCTAGGACGCTTGGAGACCAGGATCCTAGGAGGCTAGAAGGCTAGGAGGCTAGAAGACTAGGAGGCTAGAAGACTAGGAGGCTAGGAGGCTAGAAAGCTAGGGGGCTAGGGGGTTTGGAGGCTCCGAAGAGGACGAGGGTCCCAACCTTGAGCTGCAGCAGCCGAGTGTCTGGGTCACAGAGCGTTGGAGAACCTTGTGGAGGAGCACCCAAGAACTCAATGCGGTCACATCTCTCATGTTCGCTGCTTGTGCTCTCTGTTTTATTTATTGGGTCAAATCAATTTATGGTTCAGACAACTCAGGGAGAAAGATAAGTTCTTGGGCTCCTTCTACCACTTGCTCTTGACAATCAAGTGCAATTGGACCGAAGGTTTCAGGTGAAGAACAAGTTTTTGTGCAGTTTGCCCGAGTTAACACGGAGGAACATAACGCGATATCGAATGCTAGTGGATCATTATGGTTCACAACTGCAGAGCCAAGGTTACCTCAAACTAACGGTCACTGAAATTTAAAGCCACGGTCACAGGAGGGTTTGGTTGCTTTGCTAGCCAGGTTTTCGACTGACAAAAACCTGTTGCTATGCGACGTCACAAAGCTAACAGCTGCAAAACTGAATCTCTAACATAAAGTCATATCATGTCAAATAAAGTAACGTATCACTCAATATCTATGCTAATCAAGGACAAATATCGGAAAAGAATTTGTCGTCGTAGGTAAATGTAAAAGGTCGGATGCTGAGATATAAATTTTATGTGCGCCTGTGTGAAATTCCTTGCGAGTTGTTGGGAGATAGCAGGGAACAACCAAATGCAGTTTTGTGGAGTGACTGGAGTTAACAAACTGCAGTCTGACATTATGGAACTACATTTCATGTTTTACAACGCGTCATTGTGTCTTCTTGGAGACAGAGACGTTAAGAATGCAGGCGTTGTTAACTGTGCTATACAAGTATCGTACTTTCATGACCCTTTTTTGAAGCTTAAGCTGCTTAAATCGTAAAGATACTAAGCTGCTTAAGTCGTAGAGGCATTAAGTTGCTTAAGTCGTAGAGGCACTAAGCTGCTTAAGTCGTAGAGGTACTAAGCTGCTTAAGTCGTAGAGGCACTAAGCTGCTTAAGTCGTAAAAACGTTAATAGCACTACTCTACGTTATGACAAGCCTTGGGCAGCTAGAGAAATGCGAAGCTTCCCCTGCTTTTAGTAGAATAATATTCTTAAAACGTACAAGAAAGAGGTATGAGGGTATAGTGTTATTCTTAAAGAGTAATTCAGCCGTACACAAGAGAATAATCATGGTTCATGAAACAATCAGGGCGTTTAACAGACTAGGCTAAAACTTATCTAGTAAATAGCGTACCTCGAATTTCTTAGAACCTAACCCCTACACTTCACTTCGTGACTTCTATTACTCTATTTGTAGTCATCTCTGAACATTACAGGTAACGATGACAGAATGTATCTCAACCTTTGTTCAGCACATTACTCATTGTTCTGGTGCGGGGGTTCCCAACCTGGAGTACATGTACCCCTAGGGGTACATTTAATTTTAGTTTATAAATCATTAAACCTAAAAGTTCCATTAAAAATTCAGTGGAATTTAATTTTTCAACTCATCTTTCTGTCATAAAAATTCAGGGGTACATGCTCATCTGTAGCAATACTGAAGAGGTAGAAGGTCAGAGAAAGATTGGGATCCCCTGTTCTAGTGAGTTCTCTTTTACTCACTCATATAGGGATAGTAACTCATGTTTAACGCTTTCTTGCGTGACTTTTTATTTTTGTTGTCCTATTCGCACTTTGGCTTCATTGTCGTACAGCAGAGACGCAAACTCAATTTTTTGATAATAAAATATATCAAACTAAAAAGTCAACAATTGCTTGAACGTGACCCAAACATGTAACAATACTATCATTAGTATTGTTAACACTGACCACATCAACACATCAAGTGATGGTTCAACACTGACCACATCAACACATCAAGTGATGGTTCAACACTGACCACATCAACACAAGTGATGGTTCAACACT
>VCRD01001479.1:77409-99235 GCA_006783055.1 Trinorchestia longiramus | reverse complement strand
AATGAATGGATCGTACAGCTGTGCTACGAGGGTAGCACGAACTTCAATTTCTTGGACTGCTCTTTTACAATGAATTTTCATACTAATGTTTTATTTCACTCTGATAAAAACAGCAGTATGAAAATTCATCGTACATTACATTATATTTTTAGTGTTTACGTTCAATTTAGATGAACATTGCATAAAAGGTAAAACTTATTGCGATCTAGAAACGCTAACAATTATAAACAGAAAAAAATGTTAAACCTGTTATAAAACTGAACTAGTACTCGAATTTTTTTGCATTTCAAATTCAGAAAAAGCCTCGAGGAGATTTGTTGAATAATCGTACATTTACTTCGAAGGTATTCTTTAAAAAAACTACACTCCAAATCCAATGTTGTATCGGTTAACTGTTCTGTAGTATAAAGAAAATGCATGTGCTAGAAACAACTGCCCTGTTTTAATTGGAAATAACTTGGAAGTTGCAAGGTGTACTGTTGAGAACCACGCAATTTCATGCTCCTGTTTGAACGTACGAACACCACTGCATTATGATGGTACCCTAATGTCAATCATTACTAATGATTCAACCAACTGTTATCTGAAACTAGCAATTCGCTAAAGAAGTAATTTATGATGGGTAGTTAATGTTGAATGGATGGTGATTTGAACCATTTATTCAGTTTGGAGTATTGAATTTTTTTGCGTTAAATGAACTACATTTGCACCTTTTTACGAACCTTGTCTTTCAACTTCCTGATTCCTTTACCAACAGAACATATTTTTAGCTGTTAGCAAATGTTCAGTTTGAAACTTTCTTGAAAACATTTTGTTGTTCGCATTTACATATACTACACAACAGGTGAAAAAACTATTGTCCATGTATTGGTACTTGTACTGTTATTGTTTTCAATAATAATTTATAATTATGAATTCAACAGTGGAGCTTGTTCCCCGCTGCCTCCAATACTTCAGAATACTCATTTCTTACAGACCACGGTAGAAAACAAATTGTACGAAGTATAAACATAATTATATATATATACCCAAACGAGAACCGTTTAATTGTTATGAAAGTATTGTATATCATTTTTTAAACCACTCTAGCCCTATTTCTAGCATGCAAGAAGTTTGTATCTCAAGAATGGCTGCAGTCTGATATATGCTATTGCATCTGACTGTCCAGTTTGCTCTAGGGAAGGCATTTGAGCCTCAGTGATGCGACCTCTGAATGATGGATGCTCCTTTTATTGTGCAGGATGTGCAGTCTTTTCCTTCCTGAGCTGTCAAGCTTCATCGCTGCTCTGCTGTTTGCTGTACATCCTGTCCACACCGAGGCTGTGAGTCGATTTTTTTTCTCATTTTCTAATGGGTTAACACAGTGGCATTTATTTTAATGTAAAGGGAAGGACGCAACGGAACATTTCGTTTTCTGTGTGTCATGCATGATCCTACACAGACGACAGGTGAGTTGTTTTTTCTGCATTTTTTTTCCATTAGCGCCACGTTAATTGTTACCATGTTTCATTTCCATTCAGGTTCAGTCTTGACGGTCGGTGTACCTTCCGTTAATTTAAGTAGTTTATATTGTGATGGACGTCGGTCAAAGTTTGTTGAAATTCAAAATGCACGACGTGTTCCATCTTTTTTACGCGTTTGAGGCTCGTTCCCCCTCCTGTCAACAGATTACCAAAGCCGCAACTTTGTTAGAAGTCCTTTTAGTCTCTGGCTCTGAAGTAAGCAAAATCGAACCTCCTACTGCCTCCCGATGGGCTACAACTCGCAGCCCCGAATGGCTGTTCGCCGTCATATTTCTACCTTTTCCTCGTTCTAACATTACGATAAAAATGTCGCTAGATGTGAGGGCATGGCTCCAAGCTTCAAGACGCACTTTTTACTTGTTTTAAACAAAGGAGCGAAAATGCTTGTTCTACTTCTTTGGATCTACTCAAAAACTTTGAGAGAATCTATCTTAGAATTGTATTTCGCACTATTACTGAACTTGGGAAATGGAATGAGGGAATATTCTTCGTATTAAGAGTATTCACGTGAATATTTATTTAACAATATTCTAATAATCTGAAACACTATGTCCTTTTCTTTGTATTATGTAAATACCCCCACTGTAAATACGCAGATAGTAAATACACTGAGGGACGGTTGTTCGAACATGCAATTTTTTATCTTAAGTGTACATGTGGTTCTATATTGTTCTTTTTCGAGTGTTAGAGTAGAATAAGGCAATAGAAACGAGCCATTTGGCCCATTCTTGGGTTGCTACCCAAGTCCCATGCCCTAAAACACACGTCCTTGATTAGTGACATTTTTAAGCATACGTGAACTATTGCTACCTGTAATATTAATTTGTGAAACGGAACTTTCAATTTTCAATTGATGTGAAAATTGAACGGAATTTGGAACGAGCTTGAAGTTTGCTTGTTAATTATATGCATCCAAAAACTGGAACTAAATGTTTGAAATATGTCGGACGAATCCAAAACTTGCCTAGCGTGAACATATACTGTAATTCAGTAGAGATAACTTTCATTCATTTGAAAAGCATTTCATCGTAGCTTCGATCGGTTTGTCCTGTGAGAATTCAAGTGCTTTATAACTTCGACTGAGATAGCACTTTGATGCTCCATGCAATGTTTGTTACTCGTGTAACTGTCGTGGCCTGTTTTGAGCTTGCAATTAAATTACGACTAGAGGGTCTCAATCAAGAGATTCTGCATTCCTGGTGACGTTATTGCTGCCACGTGAGCCGTTACGACCATGGGTGTGTGTGCAAAAGAGCTCGTTGAGTGCCTGAGAATGAGGATAGCCATTTCCGAGATGACAACCTTTTTAATTTCAAGCTCCACTGCACCAGACGGAAATGAACATGCTGGAATAAGGAGGGCCTGCATGTATACTGCTCTCTCTCTGTTCCTTGTTTTTTTTTTCAATAAAACTCCTTACAAGCGAACTGTTGGTCAAATTTACTGCAATGCATTGTTGGCTTGAGAATGAGAAACTAATATTAGTTTCACATAGGCTGTGATTTTGCTATCGATACAGTTCTAGTATTGTAAAGGGATTTAAAACCAACTATTTCAGTATGCACTTGGTTCCCTCCTACATTCTAGTTCTCTGTGTTGAATATGTGCATTTTCAGCCAAAATATGTTCGTTTGCCTTCTCTGATATGTTTGATGTACTCGTATTCTTAACCAGGAAGCCAATTCATAAAGGTCATTTTTCGTGAAGTTTGCATTAGCGCTCTAGCATTTGCATTACGGCAACCTACCGAACTAGATTAATGGAAATTCAACTCTTTGCTGCATAAAACAATGATGCATTGATGTTCGATGAAGCTTACCGCCGAATTTCTACAAATTAGAGGGAGCTCTATTGAAAAGTTTTCTTTATCATAATGAGCTGGCATCATTAACGTGGGGTTGGTGCACCGAAGTTTGCTCGGTTTGAGAGTGTGTGTGTGCGCAAGAGAAAGGTGCTTTAGTTCATGTGTAATGCGATCCCGCGTCACCCATCAAAAAGGGTGCGTTTTATATGCGGCGGCGAGCACAAACAGTTCTGATTGGAAAAGTTCCCGAGTTGAATGATAGTGCCGCCGGGACACAGGAGATCCCGAGCTTATTCTTCAAGTTTGGTCATAAAGTGATTCCCTGCTTTACGGGACGTCTTGTTTGCCCTTTGCGAAGAGAATTGTAATGCAGTCTCGGTCTGATGTGTTGCTGTCGTGTGCTTCCCCTTGCTGTTCTGGTGATGAAATTCTGGATAGGGAATCAGACGAGGGAGAGAGCGAGGTTGGACTTAGGGTTACGATATATGGCAACATTTCACCGCCTCATCTCTTCTTAGTAAAAGAGTAAACTCTCATAAAATTTGACAAATTTTACAGCTTTTCTCTTGAAAAAAATCATTGATGTTGAAACGGTGTAGTGCGCACCAAACCCGTATTTATAAACCAGTTTTTCAGTGCGTCTTCAACCTGTGGACTATCGTGAAAACTAAGAGCGTCACGAACAATTATTTTTCTATGTATATTGAGGACTCGGCGGTCCATGGACTAAACTTGTGCAGGTTATGTAAAACTAACTCATGTTGGCAGGATTCTTGAACTCCTCTCGTACAGGACAGGACAACTGCGTCAGTCATAGGTATCACTCTTAGAGAATTTAAAGGTAAAATTAGTATTTAAGTATCCGAAGCTCATTAAAGTTGCTTTCAAACATCTATTGCTGGTTATGAGGATGCTTTCTGGTAAAATTTTTGAATTAAGTCCATTTTTATTTTTTCCTTTTACTTCTTGGATAGTGGAAAATGTCACTTGTGAGAACTATTGCTTGAGTAAGATTATTTCAGCTTGACTCTCCGTGTTGATTATTTAACCATTTTTATTGTATTGAAAGGACCCTGGTGGCAAAAACCTGTGCATCCCAACCAGTATTACGATCTTTAACTTGTAGGATAGAGAAAGAGTAAGTCGAAGTACCTTCGTGTAATTGCTGGGATGAGATATCTTAACATGTGTGATTGTTATGTCAATACAAATGCATTTGTGCTGTTTTGCTTTCTCAATTATGTTTGTACTACATAATGAAAAGCTAGTATAATTCATTAAAGGGACCGTGCCGCTACACGCCACTTACTACCGCTGAATGTGATGCATGCTCCTAATTAGGTGAATAGTTTAATTCTTGGTAGTAACTTGAAATGACGGAACTTGCGCTGTGCACAAGTAAAAGGGTTACAAATAATAGGTGCTTCACATTCTATCATTGCATACTTTTTTCGTCTTTTTTACTTCAGTGGCTTTCGGTTATCAGCGACTTTGTTAAGCTGTACTCTTACTAATATGAACATTCCAGCAGTTGCTGTTGATCAACGTCATTATAAGATGCTCCTGAATTGATCTCTATTGTGATCTGATGATCCTCTTTTGAAAATACTAATGAAAACCTGCATGCAGCAGCAGTATTAGATTATACAAGTAAACTCCGTACTTCAGAAGCAGTGGGCTGACTAGTTGGACTGTAGAGCTGAAAAACCGGTGGCTGACCTGCTTCTCTGTCGCATCAATTTAGTGTCTGGTCTATAGTGTCGAGATGTGTGTCGTACGTAAGACAGGGAGGAGTATGGCTCCGTGGTTCGCATTTCAAATGAATCAAAGAGACATCGGTCGACTTTCTTTGCTGTCATAATGATCAACGCTCTGTAAGTGAGACCGTATTTCAAGTACGTACTTGATTGAAATTCATGCTCCCATCTGTCGCTTAAGTATAGCATGACTGATAGCGACTTTTATTTTGAACGTAATTCGTTTTCTATCTGAACTGAAAGCTGAATGTTGAAGAGGTCATTCCCAATCTGGGACACGAGCTGTAAGTTGTGACGTCTAGTAGCCCTGACGGTAGTTTATTCTGTCCCACGAATTCAGTTTGAGTGTAAAGGCATCAAAATTTAAGCTACCTTCATGACGAGGAGGTGGGAGAATAGCAGAGATTGGAATTGATTGTATGTGGAGATTTATTACAGCTCATTTCTCTATGCGAATAGCTAAAAGATCGTATAATACTTTCGATTTGATGGTATTTTTCTTGTTGAATTAAGAACTTTATTCTTTTATTCAATCTATTCAAAGACCTGGTAAATCAACGTGAATTAAAGGCGGCCAAACGAGATCGATATTATTCATACTTACCGCGTGGAATGCCCTAACTTCGTTGATAAGATCGTATGTGTTAAGAGAAGCGGTAGTAGTGATACTGAATTCTGACCCCTTTTGTTCTACCTTGATTGTGATTTGTGGCATGAATGTTTGATGGCAATAATAGTTACTGTCATTCTATTTAACTTGCACAAGTTTCCTAACCGTTTCTCAACATCGTTGTCATTTCTAGTGTCTTATTTCTGCTGGTGTTTGTGTTGTTGTTGTTCGAAATTTGTAAGATATGTATTATGGCTTTTTACAAATAATGAGTTAGTGTCAGTTCAGTGGTCACTATACGTAATAATTGGAATAGTTATGAGGTATCTTGTTGAATTTATGCATTACACGAGTGCTTTCCATCGAATACAATGCTTGCTTTGAACATATATCATGTAATCACTTTGAATCCGATTATCTAGTCTATCTTGATTAGATCTGTGTTTGCAATTTTTGAATTTATTGTTGTAACTTTTGGCTCATGTTCATGAATAAAGTGTGATGGAAAGGATGCCGTCCGGTTACCGCTTCTGATTAACTTTGCGATTTTTATTATTCAATGTCTCATTTGAACTCGTGTAATAAGAGTTAAGCCCTTACTGATGTTTTCACTCTAAATAGCACTGCTTGGGACATTATAATACCGAATGCAGTAAACTGTTCTTATGAGAATGCATACTTCATCAATCTTTTTGGCAGTTTCACGTATTTCATGCAAGCGCTTTACTTACCTTCAACCGTGTTCTGTGCTGGTACTCCACGAGTTCTTAACATCCTGCTGTCACCGTGGTCCCTAACCTCTTGCTCCTATAATTATGTTTAAAGATCTACAATATTTAGTAAGTGATCCTTAACAGACGCAATATTCTTGCGTGAATCTTCTGTTATTATGACATTATTGTTAGATCATGCCAGTTCGTCGAAAGCCCGTCTATTTTTTATATTTTGTGATTATTTTTAACGAGGACGTCTATCAGTTTTTAAGCAGTTTGTTAATCCATCATATAATTTTATTACACCACAACATTCTCTGGCGGTTTCATACTCAAACAATCGCAGCAATATTTTTCTGACAACTAACTCCAGAAGCTGCAGCGCCAGCATCAACATCGGCGGTCGGCCACGGATAGTCCAGTGATGACAGCAATTGCGCACCGATTACAGGCCATCAGCGAGCGTGATCCAATTCCCGATGAGGGTAGAGGACTCTCTGCTGTCACTCAATGACGGAGTGATGTGCCTCGCCAGGCTTTTGCTTTTCTCTCCTCTGATATTACTTCTCTGTTGTACTGTTGTAACTCTTCCGTCCTGCATAGCTCATTCACTTAAAGTAATTTTTAAATTTAAAATCTTCTGGACAATATTCGCACAACGGAGGCAGTTAGAGCGGATATGGGTATATCCTTTTAGGTTTCTAATCACAGTTTGGTTTGCCTTATTAACCGTTTTTGTTTTTTGTACTTGAATGTTTGAAGTATCTTATCGTTTTTTCAGTGGTTAAATGGTCCACTGACATTATAATAATCAAATAGCTTCTTCATAATCATTCATATTCTTGTATTTGTTTATTTTGGCCTCATTCGATGATTTATTTGAGACAGTTAGGCTCCTTATTGCTGCTGTTGTAGTACAGAACTCTCCTTGTTTCTGTTATTTCTGCGGTAGTTACAATGTCTGTGATTCTATCTCTTCCATGCCGTCGCTACTGAGTGGACTAGACTTCCATTCGTCACAAAAGCGGAGACAGTGAGGACAATTAAATCAAAACCCTACAAATATCTTAATGACATCAACTATGCTAGCCCACAACGGCTTTTCGACAGACACAATAGCGTACCAACTAGAAGTAAAAGCCAGAAGTTAATAATGAAGTAAATTCAGGGTATCTCAAGCATTACATTCTGTTTCAGTTAAAACTACAAGATGCGAGAACCAGCTGCCAGAAAATATCGTTTCTGAATGAACCGTAAACACAATAGAAATTATCTTTACCTGTACTGGATATAAATGCTTACAGAATTAGTAATAATTCGAGGTATGATCGGAACTAGAGAAAGAAGTGGAATGAGAAAAATAATATATATATATATATATATATATATATATATATATATATATATGCGTGTGTGTGCATAATTAACAGTGCTACTTCAAAAGCTGTCTCTAAATTAACATACCCTGGTAATGTCTCATCCGGAAGTAATGTCACCATGATATGAACGGAAAAAAGTAACAATTCTAATGTTACTGACGTGGAAGACTATATCAAGTCACAAGATTCCTCACCTGCTTATCGGCAGCTTTCTTATGGTAAAACGAACGTACTGGTACCTGTTCGGAAAGTTTGATAACTGATTGTGACTGCTGCTCGTTCTCTTTCCACCTAACCTTATTCCTACTCAGTTGTCTGTGCGTTATTGGTGTGTGACGACGTGGGACTTACGTAGCAACCCATGAATAGATCACTTGTCTTAGCTGGTTACGATTATCATATTTTACTGTAGCCTAATCTAGCATGTACGGCATCATGACCACGTCGTCATGTTCTGCACATCATTCGTCTGTATTTTGCTCTACCTTGCTTGTTATTGCGTTCCTCACTTCAGCACATATGTTTTCTTAGCTATTGAAACATGCATTCGCTTCACAGTACTTCTTTTTTTTTTGGCTGTTGGTACAGTTTTTTCCTACATGAATGTTAACTTTTTATAAGGACACTGATTCTCATGTTTTAATTCTGAACCTTCCTCCTGGCACCGGATAATTTTGCGTATGAACTATACAAGTTTCTATTCCAGTTATATTTAAATCGAGATTCAATGCAACAAGGAAGTCAATTCTCCCTTGCATTTTTTCTGAACCTTACAAAAAGAATGTCGTGTTACGCTTCCATCTCTTACATTCACTGTGCCACTATCAGTGCGTGTTTGCGCCACTTTTGTCAGTACGGGCATGACCATGATGTCTATATAGTGCCAAAATACTCTCCATTGGGAAATCTTCAATTCAACAAAGCCATACTGTATTTGGCAGCATCGTATCACTGGGACAGAACCAAGCTTCAGCTTTCTCGGTTTATTTTCTTGACACCTTTTTTTCTATGTACTGACTTCTGTTAACGGAGCTCAATCTCGTAAATCCATCCCAACTGTTGAAAATGAACACTTTTAGTAGAGCCGTATGGTTTATACTCTCATGTTCACCTGTTTCTCATGTTAATTATTTTAATCCATAGCTACTTTTGTACGTTTTATGGTGGAATTATACGTTCATTTTTCCCACGATGGGAAGTGTGCTACATTTTTGAGTCTGCGATTAATGTGTCCGTTGTTGCCTTCGTTGTACACGTTTACAATTGGCCGTGTCGAAAGCATTTGTTGCAGCGGCTGCAGCTTGTGAGACCTGCAAACCAACCACCCTCGAGGTCTCACGGTTGTCCCTGAGAGTGCACTCTATCAAGTGCAACTGAACGAGCTGTGACTAATGTTCTTCATACCTGCCTCGGCCGCATATGTCAGCACAATTGTCCATAAAAATTCGCGCATTGTTATTGTGATCGTAAATTTAGCCTGTAATAGCGATGTGATAATTGCGCTCTCCTAAGCTATGACGAATTAAAACTCTGCCTTTGTGACAGTTGTTTGTCTCGACGCTGCCCTGAATGGCTTCTCCTGTTATTGTGCTACTCGTTCGCTCCTGCCATGCTCTTTCCTCGTTAACTTGTACTCTTGGAAACTCGAATTTGCACGCAAACAGAATCATGTTGTGCTATTTTCTTACTTGGCAATGTGAGCGCTGCAAGTTTATAATCAACCTGAAGAAAAAATGTAAAAATTTTGGCGTTATATGAGAAAACTGAGGTTATAAGAAGTATTCAATTTTTACTCTCAGAATAAATCTATTAATATCCTCAGATGTGTATAATCCCTGTTGCTGAATGGTGCGAGCGATCTCGCACATCAGCGCAGAATTGAATCTATTTACTTCGTCAATTTCTGTGATTGAAGCGAAAGCGTTGATACCCGTTCGCAGTTGAAATAATTTCATATAATGTAATCCTCGTCGGGATTTGAGCTTGTTTTTTACAACGGCGTTTTTTGTTGCTTATGGTTAAATGATGTGTGACTAGGATCTGCTATTGATTACACCACCGCTGTATAAATATCTCCATCTTCGATGTTTGTGTAGAAAAACAACTCCGGCATTCCAACCTTTGAAGTTTGTTGTGCTTTTGTTTTGTCGTGAGCTTGTGTGACACGTTTCTATGTCCCTTGTTGTGGGCTGTGATACGCTAACGCAAACATCGCTGTGGTGTCGAGAGCGCCTGTGATGTTTGTCCCTCCAACATCCTTCCTTGCCCTGCTCGCACCTGGCCCACAATAGCCCTTCCGCAAACACGTAGCAGCACGGCACGCACCCACCCGCCTGTTGCTCGCTCTTCTGTGCACTGCAGATGTTCATGTGGCCTAGTTTTATTTGTTTTCCGAGGTAATAACCCTGAACTCAGCCCTGCATTTGGTTTGGCGGTATGTGGACTTCAGGGGAACATCTTTACATAACGAGATATTTTAGTTTATATATTATATTGGCTATCGAAAGGTAAAAGATCTCTTACATTTAAGCCTTGTTATAACTTTGGACATTCCTTGATTAGACTTTTGGTATAATTGTCTAATTTTAGCTCTGTATAGAAAGTACTTATACCGACGAATTCAAGCTTGATCTGGGTTTAGTCAGTTAAACCTATCCGAGTCAACAAGTTTACAGGATCTCAACGAACCAGACTGAACTTCATCAGTGTTTTGGGTCTCTTTTCCCTACTAAAAGCTTCTAATTTAGCTAGAGGTGTACCTGCATTCGTTGTTTTTCCGTGATGGGATTTCAGCGTGGGTAAGGCGCTTGAACATGAATAAGTGAGCAGCTGGAACCCCAGGGACTCGGGTACTCTCTGCATACAAGTGCACCGTGACATTTGGATATCCTCTGTGAGAGCGCTGTAGTGAGTGTTCTGTCACCTATTTCCTTTCTAAAATGATAGTCTCGAAATGAACTAGGAATGCTTTGTAACATTATCGAAACCATTGCATGGCCGTTGGGTTTATGAACTAGAAATCATGTACTAATAATGATGATACTACATCACTGTTGTGTTGACGTAACGAATAGTCGATATAGTCTGAGCCACTAAAGCGATAGCTATCCTATACTACTGCTTCTAGTATTCCTATTGTTACTTAACCGCGGTTCATCGTGCTGTTGATGTTGAGGTGCACTGGACAGCTCTGTGCTTGGACAGCAGGAGTACAGTTTTGTTTGTTTGGACAGTATGATTTGTGTTTGCTGTGTGTAAAATTTAAATTTATTTATGCCCTTATAAGGGGTATCAAATTCAGTATGCAAGGAAAACCCCATGTTGTACAGTAACTTAACTTGCATAGATAGTTGGACGTGCTTATTTCATTGATTGCAGTAATTCAAACTCCCAGTTGGTAGTTCAGTGCTGTAGTACTCTAGCTTTTTTTTGCTTAACTGACCTGTGTCTACATTAGTTGATTTTACGGCTCTGCATTTGTCATGTTTGATAGGAGACGGTAATTTTGTGATTGTCTTCATTTTAGTTGAGTTAGTCACACTGTTAGGGTCACGTGAAGGTGGGTCTTTGACTTTGATATCTTTTCGCACCCCAGACATGCATTTTATATGGAAAATGGACTTTCCATTTTTCCTAGCCACCATTCCACGATGTTGAACCATTCTCAAACGTTAGGCGTTTTATTTTAAGGGATATTTATACGTAAAGATTCATTTTCCAACATGACGGGTTTATCAACTTTGCTCTCCGTGTCTTGTGCTGGATGTTTCTTCAGCATCACAACTGTTATGCAGAGCAGCGTTCACAGCTTCCCCAGTCTCACGCGCACGCCTGCTTGTGTCTCACGCGCACGCCTGCTTGTGTCTCACGCGCACGCCTGCTTGTGTCTCACGCGCACGCCTGCTTGTGTCTCACGCGCGCGCCTGCTTGTGTCTCACGCGCACGCCTGTTTGTGTCTCACGCTTACACATGTTGTCTACACTGCATTTTGCGGTCTAGCAGTCTTGCAATGAACATGAGACTCTGATACAATAGAGTGTCTTGTAAAGTATATAGTGAACCTTTAATAAACTTGAGATACGTTCGTCATAGTTGTCACTGAAGGCTATAAGAAAATTAGGTCTCAATTATAAATGTCGCTAGGGTTCGCTTTGCAACAGTTTTTTTCACGCGAACACGGAGATACACATACATGTATTTTAAGGGAAAAAAATTTCTTTGAACTCTCCGGACTTCGAGTACTCAGGATTCGACAAAGGTTAACACTCCCTTGTTCGTGCCATCAGAATGACGAGATCAGGTTTTAATAAGAGGTGGTCCGTGTAATTGTACAGTAACATAGCTTCCTTTTTTCAAAGCACAGCGCTTTGAAAAAAGAAAGTTATGTTACCCTTTATAAGAGAGCTTGGCTCGCCTTCATTCGTGCCTCACTGTTTTATGTATCTAGATATTTTTTCGTGTTACTTAATTTCATTTTACATTTCTTTTGCTTTCATGCCTACTGGATGACCAAATAAGTGTCGATGATTAATTTCTTGAGAAACATACATAAAAATTTTCAGTGATATGCAAGTATGTCATCCGAATTTAATGATCCTTGTTCTGAATAAGCTTCAGTTTTAACGGTGTTCGGAGCAGTAATGGTTTTTCAAAGTTGAGTGGTCGTATTGAGTTGTATTGGGCTGGTAGTGTTGGGAATGGATGCGTTGCTGCGAGTCTTCCTTCATAATTGACGAGGCTGAGCTGCCTCTCTCGCCGCTTTCCATATTCCATGAGGCCGTCAGGCGCTCTCTCGATGCATCATGAAATTTATAAGAGGCTCTTCTTCAAAATGCCCTCTTATTTTACTCGAATTCGTTCCAAGGTCTTGTTTGGCCGTGTCTGGTTGGTATTGTGATTCTCCAAAACGAACGGCGAAAGATAACGCGATATTCATTTGGGCGTTTTTTTTCTCTATCGATAGAATTTTCTTGTTTCTGTCACGCCTGTGACACTAAAACATTTAGTATATATGGACTGTGAAAATCGAGTTCTGTTATCAAATTTTCCGACAAAAAGAACTGTTACCAAGTGACAATCATCTCAAACTGTCACGTAAAAAATTCGTACAAATTTTATGAACATATTCACCATTTATGGTATTTTTTTTAAATGATTGCATATTTTTACACCACTTTCTTATTGTTTGGATCTTGGGTATGTTTCCATGAAGAGATGTTTAGGATCAATGCACTTTTTGTACGCTTATGCATAGGGGAAGACATTGCTTTCCATTTTACGTACAACAATGTCTATACGTCCTACACCGTAATTCCTGTGGGAATATGAAACCAGAATAAGTGGTAGTTTAGCTCTTGCTATATACACTGAGGATAAATAAACCACAAGGTTCTCAAGAGTTGTCATGAAAAATTTGTTCAAAAATACAGCATTTAAGCTTTAAAATGGTATTTTTTGCAGTTTCCTTGTTCCTAATATGAGAATGTAGCGTGCTGATAATAGGAATCGTTGTTGTTACTGCACAAGAAATATAACGCATATTTGTGTACGCCAAATGCACGGTTTGTAGTTTTGTGTAGAAACGTTCGTAGTTATAACCTTGTTTTGTCTTGGTTGTCCCAGAATAAAAAGAAGACAAGTTGTGATTGAAAGTTTACGAGAGAAACCACGTTTCTTTTGAAAAAAATCATACTTTTTATTGCTACTATTTGTTTTCAAGTGACAATTTCCTGAATTTCTGAGTGTTGTTATACAATTTATTGAAAGATGAATAAATTTTTCTTTACCCAGCGCCTCAGTATCATAACTCATCACATTTCCACAGAGTTTATTGGTTTGTTCCAACGACTACATGAAGATTTTGTTGTATCAGACTGGTTAAATTATGTAAATGTGTGAATAACGTATGGGCTTAATGAATATTAGTGTGATAAGTTTTTAAATTCTTTTGGTTATGCCAAGAATGTCGGTTTTCGTTTGCACACGTGTGGGTTTTATTGTTCTATTTATTCTTCGGCTAGAAAGTAAACTAGCTGCAGTTCAACTGGAAAGGGAAATATTCGTATATTCTTGTGAAATGTTTCGTGTTGGTGTCATCTTTCACGCTATTTTCATTGACCAACAATAGATATTGTGTACTCATATTACATACGAAGAGCATCGATCCTGATCAGTAATTTAAATTTTTTTTCTAGCATTCGAGGTTTATGTTGTAACTCATTTTTCCTTGGACAATAATACCTGAAGCGAATCTTGTATTTTTTTCCCATCTTCGTTTTCCGGTGGTTGTTGCGTTTTCTCTTTTGAAGTTCAGCAAAATGCGGCGACCGCCGCCTGTTCAGCTAGTACGGGTGTTTGCTCTGCCTGTCATAAACTGCTTGACTTCGAGGCCTGTTCTCCTGTCACCCTCACCAAATGTATTGTTTTCTAGCAAACTTATCGTGCTCTCGCTAATGACTAGTTATCGCCCTGGGTACGGGCGGTACATTTTTTCGGCTCCATGATCTCGGTAACTTTGATGATAAATATATGCTTTTCTCAGCGGAAAGTTCATTTACTTGTTTAATTAGGTTTTCACCATGAGGTGAGAAATTTAGACTAGTATTCATGTATTCAAATTCATGTCATCAGAATATTAGTTTTTAAATTATATTCTGGATTTTACGAAATTTTTCCTTAGACACCCGACCAAATTTCAGTTTCTTGCATGTACTTAAAGTTCAAATTTAGCTTCTTGGCTTTTGTTGCGAAGCTTCAATTTTTCTATTTTGTGTTGGGGATAAAGAGATTGTTCATGCTGTGTTTTGTTGTTAAAATATATTTTTATTATTCGGAATTCACTAATGTTTTTATCACTTCGTGTCTGGATGACATCGATGAGGAAAATTTCCCTCTTTTCTGTGAAATATTTGAGAACCTCCATTTTTTACACATTTAGAAACCGATTGCGAGGTCTCTGCTGGAAACTCAAAGAAATCTCCACCCAGGCGCGTATTTAATTCCTTTGGGTGTCTTTGGAAATGTATCCATTAATTCACCGTGCCTTTAGCGGCTCGGCTGAATTTTCCACTCCGAAAAATGTTATAGGCAAACTAGGATGTATTTTCAATTATTGTCTAACATTAATATTCATAAAGATATTTTCCAAACTGTTTTCACTTACGTTATCCGTTGGTGTCCTTGCAGGTGACGGGCGTGGTTGGTCGGGCTGAGACACTGTCCTCGATATTCTTCATTGGATCGCTCCTGGCTTATTCTGCTGCTACCAGGAAGCTTCTACCACGCCCATACGGCCCACTACACTCGGGCTCGGCCTCGTGCAGCTCTTGCGTGCAAGGAGGGAACACCTGCACCTCCACCTCCAATGGTTCTCCTTCTCAAGGAGTAGGCAACTTCCTTTCTGGGAGCAGCAGCTGTGTTGGTGCCTCTTCGCTGCCTCCAAACGGCAGTTCCATCCGGCAATACCACCACCACAACACCAACAATAGCAGTCACCACAGCAATAGCAACAACCACCATCATCATCGCAATGGTGTGGGCAGCTACAATGTTCTGAGCAGCGCCAACGGCCTGGGTGTGGGCAGCTGCTTCAACTCATACGTACAGCCGACGGGAGGCGGTGGTCCCAGATCTAACAGCGCGAGGTACGGGGTGGCTCGCAGTTCCAGCGGCAGCCGCAGCGGGGGCCGTACCCGCTGGCGGTGGCTGGGGCTCAGCGTGGTCCTGGCGAGCTGTGCTATGCTCTGCAAGGAGCAGGGCATCACCGTCATGGCCGTGTGTGCGCTCTACGAGCTTGTCATCGTGCAGAAGGTGAGCTTCCATCTCGCTTACTTGGTTAGCAGGAGCTCATGATTTCGTCTTCTTTTCCGAGTTTTCAGTTTTACGAAATTCTTCAGATTCATTATTTGTTAAAATTCCTTCATGGTGGCTAATCTTTTAATAAAAACAGTATTTATCTATAAAAAGACATTTTTCGTCTTTGTAGCAGAGTTGTTGATGCATCATACTTAGGTGATACTTAGACGGACTTGGAGGTGTTGCTATTTCAGACTCGTGCAGAGTTTCTCTGGAGAGGATAATTTGTTGCTACCAAAGCGTTGATATTTTGAGCTTATTGGTATCAGGTATGAAATAAAATGTATCCTCTAAGTTCTCTTTAAGAAAGAAATGAATATTCTACCGTATCTTTCAAATAGGGATTTTCTTCTCGAGTTTGTCTGATTATATTCAAATTGTATTCGTAAAGGTGTATTACAGACTCTACGTTGTGTTTCGTAAGTTTATTTAGATAATGTGCTCGTATAGTAGCATTTTCAGGCGTACGTACTTTTTTTGGAGGCTAAAGTGGGAATTTTACTCATGGAAAACAGGTGTGAATAAATTGCTGTTGATGTGTGCTCGGAGAGACTTGCCCTTACAAAGCTGTTCACCGTCTAGTGTAGCGTCCTTATTGCCTTCTGTCCGTTTTTTGTTCTAATTGTCGAGCACGCACGTTTTGCGTTCAGTATGGAATTCTTAGAAAAATTAGTTCACGTTATAATTTTCTATCGTCGTTTTTAAACGAAATTTTGTCAGGCTCTGTTTCCAAGAACTCGAACACCGAAGTGTCTCGGAGTACATAGATTTTGTGTTAGAGTGCCATTGTATGTGTGCACGGCAGTTGGCATGCAAGCTTTTGGCTTGTGTTGGCCAGGCTGGTTGATGGTCTCTGTAATAATGGATAGTCACATTCACAAAGGCTCAATAAAGTCGAATGGAACAGACGCTATGCTGCTGCTGCTGCCAATAAGCTTTTTTTTCGTTATTGGAAATTGCAGCGATCCTTTTCGCTGCACTTTATTTCTCGTTCATAGGTCCGGGCTACATGGATTGTAAGTCAAATTATGTATGCAAACGTAAGGTCATCGATTGCTCGGCTTTCGTATTGCAGTCCATAAAATGCAACCGTTTTCACAATTTTTCAATAGATTTTACAATTTTTTAATAGAAGCGTTCTATTGTGTACACGCGCGTACTTATGGCGTTATCATTCTCATGATTCATTTCATGACATTTTTGTAGTAATTTACGCTGGAATTGTTTTTTTTTTTAATTTGGATCGATACACCATGCATGTCAAGAAAGAACTGCTCTCGCGTAGTTTCAGTTAATTAACGCTTGCTGTACGCTCACACGCCGTATCGTATATCAAGTGAGTTACATGTCGATGCGCCCACACCCTCTGCCAAGCTATGAGCTGAGAGGCCTACGCACATACCTGATGCCTAGCCACCTATATTTTTATGTGCTTGTGAAATCCCTCTCCTCAATGCGTGTAGAAACCGCGGCACATTTCAAATTTACTTCCGTAAAGAAGTAGTTACGCCAGCTCGTTAGTTTATCCCCATGATATCCCGTCGTGCCATTTCAACATCTTACTTGAAAAGTATTTTATTCATTCCTATCAACGTACATCACTATCTCATAACTAATTATCGTGAAACCTTGTCGCAAAATTGAGATGACGTCATGCAGTATCCTATTTACATACCTCATTACGCCGTTATTAGAAAACAACGTTCAACTCGAAGTAGTCTTACTGCCTCATTGAACACTTTCACCGTGTTTTATACTACTCAAGATACTCGTTTATAGGGAATGTAACCATTAATGGCCTGATCACACAACGCTGTACGGGGCATGTAGCCGTGATACGAGGATCCTTCGTTTCTAATTATGCGCTCCCTTGCATCGTCCTTGTCCAAGTGCTATGAGAAACCCTTCTCTTCATGCTACTGTTCTTACACTTCTCCCTCCACGTACCCTGTAGGCCTGTGTCGTAACCTTGTACTCTTCTCGCGCTGGTTTCAGGCATTTGTTTCGGCTTACGACACGACTTTGTTTCCCCTTATTACACACCTCTCATTTTAATATTTCACGCTCCTCACTCACAGTTTTTAATCTTTTACGCCTTGTATATTTTACCCTTCATTTTCATCATTTTAATTCCCCGTATTTCACTTTTTCACTGAACACTTCACACGCTCTGCTTCTCAATTTCATGCCGGCAGGTCGCAGGATTTGCCGTCCTCCACGTCACATTTCATTAAACTTTCCAAATTTTACGCCTTGCACTCTCCACATTTAATGCGTCTCGCTCTTCATATTGTACGCCCTCAATTACACGCTCCTGTTTTTCGAGCCACGCTTTTCTAGTTTAGGTCTCCTCAATTCTTTTCGTGCGGCAGTAAGCATATTTCCTTCACTTATTGTCCTTTATTATTATTTCACACGCCCTCCTGCTCTCATTTCGCTCAACTGTACAGCTTTTCACACTCCCCTCGTCACAAGCTCCTTTTCATGCCCTGCAGAGGCCATCAAGCCTTACGCCCTCCCTCACACTCCTGTAGTTTTCACGCTGCTCTCTTCTGATACTTCACGTGCTTTACTCAGGATACTTCATCCCACCTCCCTTCCTTATCTTCTTTCTTGCTTCTCCATCCCCACACTCCACGTCCCCTTCCACTCCACGCTTACTTGTTACAAGGCAACAAAGATCAAAAGTGTAGTTAGTTCTTTGTGCACGCAGCATGCGGCTTTAACTTCGTTAGGTTTTTAGGCTGAGCTTTTAAAGGCTGCTCGTGTAATGAGATTATGAAGCTCCGTGCTGGCTGACTGTGCTCCAACTTATTCTTGTGAGAGCGCAATTCAGGCCCAGGCTGACGCTTCTTTTATATGATCAATCTGGTCATATTTTCTTTTCCACTTAGTATGAGTAGCTACTAGGCTTTTATAAACATCACTGTGTACAACTATTAACAAAGTATGTGACCGAAGTGGGAGTTCGTCTCAAGTTATTTTTCTTAAGTGCTCTCTCTTCGAAAGCATCCATGTTTTACGAGTAAATAAGAGTGTCTTCCCCCTCTCATGCCCATACACTTATAATAATTCAACGTACAATATACAAAGGCCTCATCTTTTGCTCTTTACTGCTCTCAAGTTAACGTGGTTATCTGATCACAACTTCGAATGAATTTTCATTCCCTTACACTTGAAACAGCTGTACGCTGACATCCAATGTTTGATGCTTTCTAACACGCTACGAGGGTATGCGTGCCTTCATGTGGAACAGAATAGCTTCCTGAACTTTGCTAAGTTCTTTTGTTTCTGTAACAGCACTTTGAGTTCTATGATGAAGCTATTATTTGCGTTGGAGTAGAAATTATAATTAAAAAATCTATTTCGTAAGTGTTCCGAATTTTCTTCGACAAGCAGCTAATTAATGTATTTTTATATGTAAATTCCCTTCCACGCGGCTGTTTGGGCTTTTGCTGCTGAAGTTTACTCTTGTTGAAGTTATGCGCTGCTCAACATTGTAATCTCTTTAGAAGTGTGTCTTTAGTAACTTTATCCCTCTATTAAATACTACGTAGAGCCAACATTTCTAATGTTAAATCTGTTTAACAAGTATTCCCCATTGAAGCCTATGTCGTTCGCCTGTTTTGCAATAGGAACTACAAGCCCTCCGTACTCGTCCAAAGTTTCAACTGCTAGTTAGCGAAATACTTGGAATTTTGAAGCATTTGTTCGGTTGTTCTGGCATCGTGCTGAAAATGAATTTTCCTGTTCACAGGGAAACTTGATAGCCAACGTTCAAAAAGTTTATACTTCAGATAAAGTAGAAGTTTTAAATGAGCATTTACCAACTGCTTCATCGAACCATGACCCTGAAAGCAACTGACCGTTTTTCAGTGACCACGCATATCCCAGCGTTAGTCTTGAAATCCATTTATTTGTGTAAAATTATTTGGTTTTGAAACTGACCGTAGTAATTGGAGGTTGTAACTCCACTATGTAAAAGACATGAAAAACCCGCGGCTATATTCATCGGTAGCTTGTTGACAATGTATTAGAGATTCTCTTTAAATGGCGTCCAAATCAGTCAACTTTGTGCAACTTCATTGATAATGTTATCCTATCGCGTATGTTGCATGTCAAAACCTTTGAGCAGATTACCAGATGTCTGATTTTTTTGCTGGGAATTGGTTATTATTTATAATAAGTGTATGGACTCATTGTTTAAATCGCAGTTTAGTTGGGCGATCATTTCATTCTTCGAACATGAGCACTTCGTTCAAAGAAGAAATGTATCCCATGTTTTTCTTCTGTTACTCCATGTTGACGACCATCATCTAATCAAATCCTGTTTTTGTTTCTCAAATTTAAAACAATGGATTTTGAATAACTGCATAGAACAGTTAGTCGTACAGCTTGAATTTTTCTACCTCTGCACTAGTGTGCTGTGAGGCCAGCAAGAAGTTCTAAAACAGTTACAGCTCGAAGAAAACCTGCATCGCTCCTGCATCTTGAGAGTGTAAACATGCGAGTATACACGTAGGTTAGAAAGTATCCAGGTCTCGTTAAAAATTAGAAAATAATCATATTGATAAACTCATACAATTTTAGTGTACTTTATTTTGTTAACTGCCGAAACTGGATGTGGTAGTCGTTTTACTCTATTATGGAATTACTTGAAAGTGCGTGCACATTGATGTGCATGTGGTCTTATCCGATGAACGTTTCACTTGACAAGTATTACCAAGTGTAATCTATAGCAGTGCTTATCAAACTATCAGATGTGGCGTACCGGCAGATTTTTTTCAATGTGACAGGGACTGGCAAGCCACTCCAGCTGGGGGGGTTGACTAATCATTAGGACATGATGTCTTATTAATTCTAAGACCACTAGTCATTGACGATGCAAGTCTTCCCATTGTGCCAGGGACCGGTAGCTTATTTTTACCATATAATTAATTGTTTACAATTCGAGAAAATATTATTTGAACATTTGTAGTAGTTTATAATGAATGTATAATCTTTTCTGGGATCTCTTCGCGTACCGGCAGACCATGGCTTGCGTACCGGCACCGGTACGCATACCACACTTTGAGAAGCACTGATCTATAGTAAATGCGACTAGCATTTTTACCCAATGCCAGAGATACTTCAGTATCTGTTCTAGTGTTAAGTATTGTAATTAGCGTATCTTGAGAACTTGGTGTATGTCAGAGGATAAACGAGGTTGATGTATTTCGTAACTTCACCCAGAAGGCCATTCATGTATAGTGTCTATCTTTTACGTGCCTTGAAATAACAGGGCCGTTGGCTGTAACCCTAGCTACTTGCCTCAAAATTAACAAAACTTTCTGCAGAAGGCTTACGGGAGCCAAGTTTTGTAGTTACTTAGGCTTCATCTTCCCAGGTTCTACTTTTCTTACTTTCTCATGAAAAGTATCGTTGCTTTTCGGTACAATGTCTGTTTATTTTACTCTTTCTTTTCGTCCCGTTCTTATGCTCAGTGTCTGGTAAAAACACTTTCCATGTAGATACGGTCGTTAAATTCTATAAGCCTACCATAATAAACTAATAAAAAAATCAGCTTGCGCTTTCGTGAATGCGAACATATATCGAAAATGCTTTGGCTATGCATGAAATAAAGAGGAATTGACGCAACTCTTCTCTTTCTCTCATTTCGACATCGCGACGCACGCAAAAGAATCGCGATTCTAGTAGGAAAAACTTTGTTTACGAAGACCACAGACGCTCTGCCTCGTCTTCGGTTGCCATGGCAACCTTTTTTTTTTAATGTGTTTAGATCTATTAGAGTGTGCAGCCTGTCAAGTGCAATTTCAACAACTGATTCAATCGTGCAAAAGATTCAGGCATAGACACGCGTACATTTTATTTGGCAAAAATGACGTATTAAAATTGGAAGGAGTTTTTGTTTGTGCAGTGGACATCTAGACTGCGCTGGCTAATGGTTCTGATATTTTCAGTGAATACAAGTTTTATTCCCGTTTTTGTGTAAAGCACTTTCTATTACGCATCATAATTTAGCTCATGATATTTCTCTTCTCTATCCAGGTACGGGGTTGGGACCTCATCCAGTTCGGCGAAGGTTTGCTGTCTGGGAAAGGGTCCGTGCCGCCTTGGCTGGCCGACTGTGCGCCGCGCATGTTTGCTCTCGTGGCCACCACGCTGGGGCTCATGCTGGCCAGGGTA